>CAUYTI010023900.1:0-23163 GCA_963575145.1 Galago senegalensis | reverse complement strand
TCACAGCAACCTCCAACTCCTGGGCTCAAGCGAGTCTCTTGCCTCCGCCTCCCAAGTAGCTGGGACCACAGGCGCCCGCCACAACACCCGGCTATTTTTTGGTTGCAGCTGTCATTGTTGTTTGGCGGGTCTGGGCTGGGGATTTGAACCCGCCACCTTAGGTGTACGTGGCTGGCGCCTTAGCCGGTTGAGCTATAGGCGCCGAGCCCAATCTTAGTTTTCTTTAGGTGGATGAGAAATATTCCTGGTGAACTGGTCAAGGCGTAATGAAATAAAACATTCAAAAGTCTAGTTATTAAAGAAACTGACATCACACCTCTCTTTCTAAAATAGTTTACAGTGTGCGTTTACAAATTCTGGATTGTTTTAATAACATGAATCTGTGCATACTTCCTCATCGTAACTAGTGAACTGATATCTAACATTATCCCCTATATGTGACATATATGTCTTTTTGTCCCTAATCCTTAGGTCAGTGCCAGGGTAGAGGGTAGAGTAGATACTCAAAAAAGTTTCTATATAATAATTGCACATGAAGTCAGCAATCAATTAAAAACAGCATCTCCCAGTTATGTTTGCAAGTTGATATATGGTCCCTGATGGGAAGAACTGAGAGCTTTCATTATATTTCAAAGAACTAGAACATAAACTTGGAAACACTAGAGGCACCATGTACATTTGCAAATATCATAGCTTCTTTTTCCATTTTTTGATAGAAAAATATTATCTTATTATACTACTGAATATAGTGGTGATGAAGTAAAAAATTAGAAAAAATTTAATTTTTGTGTCGGTTGGTTTGGTTAATATATGTATCATAGATTTCAGTGAGAAGGCCAGCGTGTGGTAAAATCGTATTTATTATGTGTCATCAGCTTATTATTCTTGACTTAACTTCACTGCTGGCCTACTTTTTAGTGAAACTCATCCTTTTTTCATAGGTCTAGAGTTGTTATATGACTCACTAGACTCTTCTGTGATTGCCAGCAATATCAATATGTCGCCAGTAGAGAAATGCAAGGAATCCTCTTCTCCCAACTCTTTCTGAAAACTGAGATTCTTTAAGAAGGATAGAAATGAAGGCAGATGTCGGGAATTGACTCGCTCTTGTATTCTAAGTCGTATTGGTAATTCAGGCAGCTACGTAAGCTACGAAAAGGACTCGTGCGATCTTCAGCTTATGAACAATATTCTTAGCAGGGTAATGACGATTGGGAAAATAAATTTAGCTGGCAATTTAAAAGGTATAATTCAAAGGGGAAAGAGAAACAGCTCAATTTCCTGGTTAATCCTGGTACCATCGAAGCCAGGCTGTTGGAAGACACTGTTAATGAAAACAGTGACTTTCAAAATGAAGCTACGTTTAGCAACTATTTTTCACTAGAAGTATTTGGCATAATGTTTGGGTTCAAAATTACTGTTCTGTATTGCTTAATGCATTGTTAACTGGAATCTGAGAGGTGTGTGGCAAGGGAAGAGAGAAAACGGATGCTTTTTTTGTGTAAGAATACTTACATTCAGAGTCTCTTTGTTTTTTTTGTTTTTTGTTTTTTGCCATGCCTGTGTTTTAAGATGCTTGGAGAACAAAAGCATACGATAGAGAAAAATCTGAAAAATCTTGTCAGGCATTATTTATGTATTTTTTTTTTTTTTTTTAGAAAAGATGTGAAAATATGAGGAATTAGAAAACAGAACAGCTAAAGGAAGTTATAATGAATCGCATCTCAAAAACACACACCCAAGGGACGAAAAATGTAATGACAACACATTTTCATTATTCGAAAAACAAATTCTCTGATGGTTCCACCTTATTAATTGGGTATCTTAGCTGCTTCCCAAGGAAGATGACGGTAATGAGTAGCCTTTTCTTTCAAGAGATAAAATAGAAATAGTATCATTTTATTTGGTGACTCTTCTGCTACATAATTTGTGGCTATGGAGAGAGTGGAGAGGATGTTGAAAGAATCTAGTGAGATATTTCATATGGGAACATCAAATTTCCTGGATACTTTAGATACTAAGGTATTTGAGGACAAAATGGAAGAAACAAAGCAGGAACCATAGAGACACTAGGACTGTCCCCGGGGTATTACAATGATTCATAATTCACAGGAGAGCAACGCTCAAGCGGATCATACTTTTTATGGTACAAATGGGATTAATATTGTGCTTCACAGATACAACATGTTTATAGCAAAGAAGACCACATATCGACTCCTTCCTAATGTATTAAGGCCTAGGAGAAAGAAAGAAAGAACATCAGAATATTTTTTAGACATCTAGATTAAAAAAAGACCAATGGTTATTATGGTCCAAAGGTGGAGATATTTTTAGAATTATTTTACTTCTTTTCTCAGGGCTCTGAAATCTATTTACACTAACTGGGCAGCCTGGCTATGGTTCATGTTTATTGTTTGGGAAACATGGAAATGTGTGATCATCTTTTCAACTTAGAAATTGTTTTGCTGGCCTGTCAACTATAACTTTTCCAAGTCATTGTAAGTCTAGGAATAAAGTGGGTCCTGAGACATTTCTTTACATGAACATCCCGGAGAACTCTGAGAGATATATATTTCTTAAACCATTGTGAAATTGCTCGTCGTGGACAATAAGAACGCAGGGCTAGATGGACTACTGTGGGAATACGCCAAGCGCCATTTGAGCCCGTTTTGGGGTCATTCTACCACTTTTCGTTCTCTATGCCATTGCCTTTTGGTTGTTTTCCTTTGATTTTTTTTCTCTCTCTTCTCCCATTTCTTCTACTCTCTTCTTTTACCCATGATATCTCTATTTAGTACTTTTGCCATATGTGATATTGGATTCCTTGTCTATTTTCCTCCTTCGACTACAAGTCTTTTGAGGACAAATACACACTGAAGAATTCCCATAGTGCCTCTCAGAGACACTCAGTAGGCCTTGAGCTCCCACAACCTAATATTCTTGTTTTGCAGGTTATGTTGGAAGCTGTCAGAATTATTAAACTCTTTAAGTCGGGGATTTTTTTCATCATTAGTCTTGTATCCGCATATATATCAATACATTTCAATGTGTAATTCATTTAGCTTAGACATAGTGTTTAAGGGTGATTGGCTTAGATTATTGACACAACGAATCTGCATAACATTAAATGTTTGGAAGGTTGGGATCTCCCGTACAGCTTCTGATTTACCAAGTGAAGCCTGTGGTTTGTCCTCATTTTATCTTAAAACATAAGTATAGAGATTAACCCTCTATATTATTTCTAAACAGCCAAGAATACTAAACATATGGTGTTAGGGAGGGAAACTGGAGCTAGGAGCCAGCTCTTTTCTGAGAGGGGGACAGAGAATGAGGGGAAGAGAGAGCTTGACTGTCTTATTCATTCATAGGCTTTGGGAACGTTTAATTAAACTCATTGGCAAAATGTCCAAGAAATGTAAAAGTTAACCGTCACCAACCATTCTGATTATTTATTCTGATCATTATGAAGTCATTTTTGGTATTTATTAAAATGCTCTCTTGGCTCTCAGTTTATTGTCGGTTCATCTAATTTGAAAAGAGAATCAAAGAGCTTTGGTAGATGAGTATTACAAAGTGTCTGGTTCTCTTGTAGCTTCTGCTAGGCTCTGTCCAGCATTTCTTGCTATGCCAAATGACCTGGGAGTCCTGGCAAAGAGTCCTCAGGCTTTGGCAATGAAGGGGGACCTGCATTTTCTCAACTGCCCAAATATTGTGTGACTTTCAGTCTCAGCAGGCATCTCCTTCTCTTCCATAGCAACAGTGCATTTGGGGGATTACTGTTTTTTTCTTTTTTCTGCTTACCTCCTGTGGGAGAATACCACTATTTCTAAGCTGGGATAAATCAGGTCACTGGCTAGAATTCAGTATGGTCCTGTTAGACTCTGTTTCTAGAGAGTAGCATTAGATACAGTACTCAAAGGTAGGCCTTCTTCTGCCCTCCTAGGGAAAAACGTAACCCAAATTAAAGATAATACCAATGTTTAGCTTGTATTTTCTTTTCCGGTTGTGAGGTGTGTTAAAAATATTATTTTCCTTTAAGAAATAAACATAGATACACATAAGTCAAGAACTAATCCTCAATCTTAAGGCCATTTTCACAGAGGACTCTTTTATTAAACCAAAACTTTACCATGGATAATGATTAGAGGCCTAAATGAAACATAACTAGTCTTTTAGAGGACCTCACTAAAAGCATTTTATGCAACATGGATTGTTTTACTGTGAACATTCCCAGTGATTGGTACAAACCTTTGCCAATGAATGACAAATTTACATACACATCATGTCAGCCAGCAATATTTTGCAGCTTTAATTGCCTTAGCTTCAGGCATTCCATGTCAAAATAGAGTGTTTAATGTCCTGCAAGTTACTCTGTTTCTTTGCAACGTTAAATTATTCTGTAATTTGCCTGCTTCCTTTCAAATGCATTGTCCATTAAGTCCTTTAATAATTGATAATATAAAATGCACAATGCAACTTTAAATAGCACGTCCAGTTTCTTTTTCAGAAGGTTCTGGAAAAAAAATAAAGAAGGTTCTGGGTCGGGTGTGTGTCAAGAAGACCAAGAAACCTAAAATGTATTTGCATAAAATGTCTCCTCCTATATTATATCTCGGTTGAAGAGACCCTCTTTCATGTTGCTGAACTTTTGTCTGAGTGTGCATGATACTGTGTGCGTATATATATTTAACACATGTAATTTTTAATTTTAGATAAAACATTTAAAAAACTAGGTAGACCATATATAGTTCATTAAAAGGGAAAGAATGGTTTTCTGTGCAGCCAGTTACATTTTAATGGTAAAGTTGATTTTATTCAGTAAAGTCTAAGACAGTGGTTCTCAACCTTCCTAATGCTGTGACCCTTTAATACAGTTTATGTGGGTTGCGACCCACAGGTTGAGAACCACTGGTCTAAGAGAATGAGTCAGATGTGAAAAGTGATTTGTGCCTGTTTAGTAAATCCTGTTTCAATAAAGATGTATCAATACAGAAATACAATCTTTGATACATCTTTGGTTGTTATAGGTTTGAAGTACATAAAAAAAATCTTTGGGCTCCGCGCCTGTGGCTCAAGTGGCTAAGGTGCCAGCCACATACACCTGAGGTGGTGGTTCAAATCCAGCCTGGGCCTGCCAAACAATAATGATGGCTGCAACCAAAAAAAATAGCCAGGCATTGTGGCGGGTGCCAGCTACTTGGGAGGCTGAGGCAGGAGACTCGCTTGAGCCCGGGAGTTGGAGGTGAGCTGTGATGCCATGGCACTCTACCCAGGGTGACAGCTTGAGGCTCTGTCTCAAAAAAAAAATCTTTATTTAGCTTTTAATAGTATCTGAATTATATATATATATATACATACACACACACATACATATATATATATATATATATTTTTTTTTTTTTTTTGGACAGAATCCCAAGCTGTGGGATTCTGGGTAGAGTGCCATTGAGTCACAGCTCACAGCAACCTGAGACTCAGACTCTTGGGCTTAAGCGATTCTCTTGCCTCAGCCTCCCAAGTATCTGGGACTACAGGCGCCTATAGTAATGCCTGACTATTTTTTTTTGTTGCAATTGTTGTTGTTGTTTATCTGGCCTGGGCTGGGTTTGAACCCGCCAGCTCTGGTGTGAACCCACAGAGCTACGGGCGCTGCCCTGAATTTTATATTTTTTAATTGTTAAGATTTTACTTTGTGTCCATTTATAAAGAATGATTGTTGTTCAACAACTATTTCTGATGCGGTACTGCTATCCATGTGTAATGTTGTGTATATAAAATACATTAACAAAATTTACATAAATGTGTAAAAGACTGCTCTTCTCAATTGAAAGTGCCATGTTCAAAGATAGTCTATTTGTTAGCTATAGAATATACAGTAATTAACAATAAGACTCTAATGAATAACATACTCCTCAGTATACACTAAATGTCTCTTTCAAAGTAGTATTAGAACTTATCTTTTATGTTTTTAATAATATTTATAAAAGAAAGTTTTAAAACATTAAAATGAAAATACACACATTCGTATGTAAAAATTTACCTTTAATATTAACATTCTCCTCCTCCTCTGCCTTTTTTTTTTTTTAGAAACAAGGGTATTTCTTTAATTATTATATCTGTCTATTGAGTTTCCAGAGTGCCCTTGAATGAGTTTAGCTATAATTTGGTTATTGGGTCTTTGTGATCCTTAAAATAGGCTCAGACAATTACTTATAAGTTTCCTAAGGATTTGGAGTGTTGAAAAAATTTCTAGTCCAATCTGTTACCTAACTAGTCCAATCTGTTACCTAACATATATCCAAGACTTTTTATACCTCTGAATTCATAGAGAAAAGTGCATTGTTTGATTAAATAATCTCTGGAGATAGTATCTCTCCATAGTCCCTCATATGGGAGAATACTTTATACTTCAATGGTATTTGTGAATCAAACATAATACTGTGGGATTTAAAAAATAACATATACCTTTGGCCAGAGACACCATCTTTTAGTAATTCACCAAAATGATGAACGCAAAGGGAAAGAGGAAAGGTGACTGATACATGTTCTTGAGGCCTTTTAGAAAACATGGAATTAATTATTTCTTAGTTTTATTAGATTTGGAATTTTTATGGGCAGTCCTGTTGGTCTCTCTGGATATACTGTATATAACAGTGGGTTTTTAAAATAATTATATTAATAGTTAATACAATAGTTTTTTCTCATACAATATTGTTGAGGTCCCAACTTAAGTACTTTCTTTTAAAATTTCAGATGAATATGAAGGTATTGCTAGGCTTGAATTTAAAAGCCAAAACTGATTGAGCACTTCTAACTGAGAAGGAAAATTAATTCCATGGAAATTATATAAAGTAGGTTGACACTACAAAATTCTTGAGTTTTAGATAAAAGTGCTCAAACCAGGTCAACGTTAAGTTTTTAAATTTTTTAGTATAAACAATTTCAAAAAATGATTATTCTTTGCTTCTAGGCTTTTGATGGAACTTTCACTTCTCACATTTGCCACATGATCTGAGTAGTCTCATCCCAATAGTTTCCTTGGAAATTACAGATAGGGACACAGTGCGTGTCTTAGTGTATACATGTCAGTACATACACCTGTTTGATCTATCAAGACATTCCATGTCTTCACCTGGAATAATAAAATGAGAGGTAAAAAAGAAAATAATAATAAAAAAAAGAAAACATGGACTTATTCCTTTGGTCGCATACATGGGAATCAACAAGAAAGGTGATGTTGTAGACATCGAGGGAATGGGTACTGTTCACAAAGGCCTGCCACCCAGATGGTACCATGGGAAACTGGAACAATCAGCAGCGGTACCCAGCATGCTGCTGGTGTTGTAAACAATCAAGTTAAGGACAAGACTCCTGCCAAGAGAATTAACGCTCGTATTGCGCATATGAAGCGCTCTAAGAGCCAAGACAGCTTCCTGAAATGCATGAAAGAAAATGATCAGAAAAAGAAGGAAGCCAAAGAGAAAGGTACCTGGGTTCAACGGAAGCACCAGCCTGCTCCACCCAGAGAAGCCCATTTGTGGGGACCAATGGCAAGGAGCCTGAGCTGCTGGAAACTATTTTATGAGTTCGTGGCATAACAAGTGTAAAAAACAAAAGGCTACCGTAAAAAAAGAAGTATGATGACACTATATCTGGAGAATTCGAGCACCATCCAGAGGCTTCCCTTACTTGGTTTTAATGTTAGTATTTGATTTACTGGGTGGTCTCTCTGTTTTGAGATGATTGGATTTTCCTCCCACTGTAAGCTTAATTGATCACTTACCGATGGAGCAGATCTTTAGAGGAGAACACGTGTGGGAAATTAAAGCTGTACTGTACCTGGGGTTGACGGCTTTCCACTCTGTTCTGTCACTTAGAATGTGAAGTGGGACACCTGTATTTACTTTGAAAGCCTGAGTTAAGGGGAAGTTATTAGCATTTTCAACTTCATGTTTCCCAAACTGCCTGGAATCAATTCAGCAGAGATGAGAATATGCTTTCAGGCACGGTGAGAACACTTTCCCTGCATTTAGAAGGGCATGTTTGGATTAGCAAATAGAATTTATTAGCGATAACATATATCATATATCTTCTTTCATTTCTCTGTTTACTCAATTTCTGATGGAAACTATGGCCAGGAAATTTTATGAAGCAAAGTTGGACTAAGCTTGGCTTAACAGTTCTTAGAGGAAAATCCCTACAGTTGGCTAATTTCCCTGAACATCTATGGTAATTAGAATGGTCCTCCACCAAGAAAGGAGAAAGCTCTGCGAGTACAAATCAATTCTTCTTCTGCTCCTCTCCCTGGGTCTGTGCCTTTTTTTTTTCCTTGCTATCTCCTCGGAATCTTAAGGAATAACTTGATACTCCCTCACATGCCTGGGGTGGCGAGGGCACAGAAAGGGTGAGGAGAGGGATGCTTGTGGCTACATTTCTGTATTGAATTTAATTTTTCATTGATAATTAGACTCTCGAAGCCACCTGATATTTTTGACCAGCGGGAAACAAAAGCCCACTGATTGACTCAGGGGATACACAGGAGCGGCCCCCACTGTGCTCACACAGCAGCTCCACAAAGACTAAAAACAAGAGCTGTGGCAAATTGGATCCCCATGCAAGTTCCAACTGGCCTGTTGTGTACAAGTAGTAAATTGGGAGCTGATATTTCTGAGAACTATTTGTTAGCAAAGCTTGGTGTTTTACTCCCTACCCCGCCCCCACACCCGCCCTTAGTCTTCTTACACAAACAGCTTTTACTAAGTTAGATGAACACGCTAAAGACCAAAAAAAAAAAAAAAAAAATTCATTTACTTATCCAAAGAGTTTTCCAGACTAGAAATGTACTGATTATAGGTAACAAATGGAGTGATTTTTTTAAAAGTAATCTTAAAAGGCATTTCTAGGTGCATAATTGTACAAAAGGCGAATGGGATGACATTTGCAAGAGTTTACTGAAATGCAAAAGGATAGAAAAATATTTTTGCAATTCCCGTCTATGGCTACATGTCTTATTAAGATTTTTAAATGAAGATGTCTCCGTGACAGCTTCTGGTGGAGTGATCAGTTCTAACCATTTAGTACAAAAAAGGTGTGAAAATACTCGGCTGCGGCCAGTTATCAGAAAACATAGTTATACAAGCCTAGACCTGTATGTCTTACAGAAGAATTGATTAACTCTGGATTTTTTTCAATTTGAGTAATGCAAAGAGAGGAAAATGGAGCGTGTTCCATTAGTTGCTAACACACGTATATGTACCGGCTCCGAGAGTTTTAGCTTTTCGTGAGTTGGGGGTAGTAGTATTGCCACCACAATATCATGGAAAAAATGTATACAGGAACTTGTCTAACTACAAAAAATAAAGCTTACATTAATCTTTCACAACAAAACTTTAAAGATGACATCAATTCATTTTATAAGTACTTATTCATTAGATCATTTTGTTTTTTTGAGACAGAGTCTCACTTTGTCACCATTGGTAGAGTGCCATGGCGTCACAGCTCACAGCAATGCCAAACTCTTGGGTGGAAGCCATTCTCTTGCCTTAGCCTCCCTAGTAGTTGGGACTGCAGGCACCACTACTACACTCAGCTAGTTTTTTTCCTTCTATTTTTTGGTAGAGACAGGGTCTCACTCATGCTGGTCTCTAATTCCTAAACTCAAGCAATCCACCTGCCTGTGCCTCCCAGAGTGCTAGGATTACAGGTGTGAGCCACTGTGCTGGCCTTCATTACAGATTTTTTTTAAAAAAGTAAATAAATTGAAGGAGATAAAATTGAGGAATAAATACTCTATAGCATTTATAATACTTGTAAAATTTCCTCATTGGGTTGTTAAGAAGGATTAGATAAGACACAGCCTTTAAGATGCCTGGGATATAGTCGGTGTTCAACAAAGGCTGGTTGTTTTAAAAATAAAGCTGTCTGTAAAGGTGGAAGAGTTTCTCAGTGCCTGAGAATAGAGAACAGGGCGGGGGTGATGGTTCTTGGTCTTTCTCCTCAGCTCCCAGAGGGTCAGGTGGGCCTGCATGTCTCTGCTGGACAGCTGGGGCTGGGCATGGTGATCTCCTCACAGGTGCAGTGTTTCCTCCTGATACCTCCCCCTTTTCCATCAGCACAATAGACCAAATTTCCAGGTCCTACAGACTCCTGTCTGTGGCGTTAGACATTTTTGCCCTTCTCTCTGGTTTCTAAAAATTCTCTTTCTTTGGCTTCTGGGATAATCACTATTTCTTATTTCTCCCACTTTTTGGAACCCTGCTGGGTTCTCTTTTTCCACAAGGATGTCTCCTCTCTACTGTTTTAAAAAAAGAAACTGAGTCCTATTCTCAGAGGTGAGGTTTGAGCCCACCACCCTTGGTATATGAGGTTGGCGCCCTACTCACTGAGCCACAGGCACCACCCAACTTCCTTTTCTTTTTACTTTGTATGTCCTTCTAGAAGACTCTCTTCTTGTCTGGCATCAATTCTTATACGATGACTGAGAATTCTACATTTCCAGCTCCAGCCTTTCCATTGGGCTCTAAAACTGCACTTCCAACCTGTTTCTCCGCAGATCTTCTGTAGTTGTCTTAAATTCAGCCTGCTCATGACAGAATTTATTTTCCACAGCAAAAACATTTCCTCTCCTCATTTTACTTCATATTAGTAAAAAAAAAAAAAATCCCTCTCTTGTATTCCTCATGAAAGTTGATGTTGATGTTATCGCTATCATAGGACATCCAAATGTATAGTTTGCCCGGAACAGAGGGGTTGCCCAAGACATGGGACTTTCAGTGCTAAGGATGAGAAAGTCTAGGGCAATTGGAACTAGTTGGTCACCTTATCTATAAAATTTCCCAGACCAGAAACTTCTGAGTTTTCCTCCACACCTCCCCTTCCCTCATTTCCTATTGCTAATTAGTTCTAAATTTTGAGTATCATACCTGAGAAATCTCTCTTGAAACTTTTTTATTCTCAATACTACTGCATGGATTTGGGTCTTTTAAATTACTTACTCGGGATATTGTAATAGCATCCCACCTGGTAAATCTTAACTATGATCTCACTCATTTTATACACTGCCTGAGTAATCTGCCTACATACAGATCTAATCACCCAATGAACACTATTAGACAATGAACCCCAAATTTGGACTTGATAAATCCCTAGAGAAAATTGCATTCTGCCACAATGTAACCATAATCATAGAGGGTTATGGTTCTTCAGCTGGACCATGAGAACTCTGTAACTCTATCAGGAGCCGATTGTAGCTTCAGTGTAATAGATCTCTGTTAGAGATCAGCGCAATTTTCTCCTCAGCATCTGGATCAATGTTTTCCCCTCTGTCTGGACAGGAGTGCTTGCTTAAAAAAAAAAAAAAACTACTATGGAAAAAATCACAGTCTAATCTGAATGAAGCAAAAACTGGTCATTCCTCCATCTCTGTTCGTCTTCTTGGGCATCTCTTTACCTTGAGACACAACAAAAGTGAAATAACCATTCTGGAAGCCATTGAGAACCTTTGTGAATCATGTGATGAGGTCAAACTATCAAAATTAATAGGAGATTGGAAGAAGTTGATTCCGGGCCTCATGGATGAGTTCGAGGGGTTAAGACGTCAGTGGAGGAAGTAACCACATGTGGCAGAAATATCAAGACAACTAGAGCTCAAAGTGGGGTTTGAAGATGTGACTGAGTTGCTGCGATCTCATGGTCAAGCTTGAGTAGACGAGGAGTTGCTTCTTATGGATGAACAAAGAAGGTGGTTTCTTGAGATGGAACCTTCTCCTGGGAAAGATGCTGTGAATATTGTTGAAAGGACAACAAGGAATTTAGAATATTTTATAAACTTGGTTGATAAAGCTGTAGCAGCTTTTGAGAGGTTGACTTCAATTTTGAAAGAAGTTCTACTGAGTGTAAAATGTTTTCAAACAACATCACATGAAAGGCAGGCAAAAAGTCGTGGCAAACTTCATTGTCTTATTTTCAGAAATTGCCACAGCCACCCCATCCTTCAGAAACCACCCTCCTGATCACTTAGCAGGTATCAACTTTGAGGCAAGACCCTCAGCAAAAAGATTACAGCTTGATGAAGGCTTGGATCATTGCTAGCACTTTTTAGCAATCATGTATTTTAAATTAAGGTATGTATATTGTTTTTTTAAATTCTTTTTATTTCAAATTAATATGAAGGGACACATTTTAGGTTACAGTGTTCTCACTTCCAAGATAAAGTTCAAGTTGTAGAAGAGCCCTTTGCCCAAGGAATGTGCTGAATACACTCTTATCGCGCACCTTAGGTGAGATCACACCAAATGCCCGCCCCCCAATTGCCCTCACCCCACATTGTTTTTTTCAAACCTAGTGCTACTATACACTTACTAGATGACAGTATAGTATAAGTATAAATTTTTACACTCAGTGAGAAGCCAAAAAATTTTTGTGATTCACTTTATTGTGATACTCACTTTATTGCAGTGGTCTGGAACTGAACCCGCGTTATCTCCAAGGTATGTCTGCATAGAAACTTTGCAACTTGGGTATATTATCTCATCTTCTCCCCACACTACTCTATCATCTGTCTCTTGTTTCAACTCCAGTCTCATGAATAGATATCACCTATTGCTCGTTGGCAACATTCTCCATCACCACACCAGATGCTTCAAGTTGGAGCGTACAGTGGTTTTTACCACATGTCCATGAAGTCTGATGTTCTCTCCTTCCAGAAGTGGAGCCTAAAGTCCTCTTCTCTTGAGTGTGAGCTGGATTTAGTGACTTGCTTCCAATGAATAGAATATACAGGAGTGAAAATATGTCTTCTGAGACTACATCCTAGAAGGCACTGTGGCTTCTCTCTTCCTCTCTCTTGTTGGATCTCTCATCTGGGGGAGGCCAGTTTGCACGTCATGAGGACTCTTACACAGACCGGTGGAGAAGTCTGCATGGTCAGCAACTAAAGCTTCCTGACAGCACCCAGCACCAGCTTGCCAGGTATATGAATGAATGATCAGCTCGAAAGTGGATCTTCCAGCCCCAGTCAAGCCTTCAGGCTGGTTGGTTCCAGCTGACGTCTACACTCCCACCTCATGAGAGACCTTGAACTACTCAGGTAAGCTACTCTCAGATTCCTGACCCAGGAAACCTTGTGAGACACTAAATGTTTATTATTTGAAACCATTAAGTTTGGGGGGTAATTTTATTATCCACTAATACGGAATAGTTCTGCTTGACCTTTTCTCATCCACTTCTTTTCTTACAGCTCTTTTCCTGAATGTTCAGACCAGCAAGCAGGTCACAATCCATTTTTGCTGATTCTTCTGTAAAAGAAGCTAGATTATTTCCCCCTCTGATGGCTCTGTTATATTCCTTTATCTTTTCATTCTTATTTTCCCATGCAGTCATTCTGTGGACTTTTCTAACTTCTACTTGTTGGGAGACAATTCACTATCATAGGTCTCTTGCATTTTTTTTTTTTTCTATCTCACGAACAGAAACACTAATTGTTTTGTTCTGGGTAATCTTTTCTGGAATGCATGCTTGTTTATTGATCATTATGATAAAATACTTTCTTCCTGTGGAGAAAAGGTCAGACAGGTTCGCTTACTTCCCCTTATAAAAGATTTGGGTTTCCTAAGTTCAGTATTCTTCAGCTGTGTTGCAGACCTACTGTGTGTGTGGGACACACCTGAGTACTTCTGCACCTCCCCCATGGTACCTGGAGGTTAAGGGTAACTGAAGCGAAACTGATGTTTCTGTGGCTTCTGGGCCCTTTTCCTCTTTTACAGGACTTCATGACTTTTGCAGGCTAATTTGTCAGCTTGCAAATAAGCTAACATCTCAAAATTCTTCATAGTTCTTGGCTGTTTTCACCATTCTCCTCAAGCTCACCTAAAACTGCAATCATGCTCCTTTTAATTAATCTTTTATTCATTTACCAAATGGAAACTGATCACGTGTGCTAAATCTCTAACTGACTCCCATTTTGGGGGGATACATCTTAGTAAATACTTCAGCAAAACTCAAGCACATGCTTCTCATTTCTGCCTGGGAACTCTAGAAGGTGACAATATTTTTGTCTATTATATCTTCCTTTTAGTCTTTTCCATGCTAAACATAGCACTTACTACTTTCTAGATAAATGTGTAAAGCTTACCTCCTCTGGGAAGTATTTACCTATTCTCCGTAACCTGATTCTGGTCAGTCTGTTTCAGTCTTGTTTTCTCCTATTCCCCCAAGTACCGAGCTATTACATGTTATACAACAGTAGTGAGTTGTAGACATAAATCTATGGTTCTGAAAAAATCGTATGTTATCTCATATTGTGGAAGTTTTTTCCCCTATGTTCATTGAAACAAGAGAATTACTAATAAGTTTCTTTAGTAAGAAATGCAGATTGGGGCAGAGTGTGCTTTACAGGGTGGCCACTTACCCAGAGAAGGCTGACCCAAATGTTCTGCTTTCTGGGGATAAACCAAATTTTGTCCAGTGACATTGCCTTGGTTTTCCAACATAGGCTTGGAAACAATTGCTGAAATAACTCCAGTGGTAGGAAGCAGATGGCAACCCTGGAAGCTGCCTCTGGCTGCCACTACACAGCCATTCTTCTTTCTAGCCCAAGTCTTTCTTACCAGTCTTAGCCTTTATCCAAGACTTTTTACTCTTTCCCTCTGGCTCCTATAGTTTAAGTTGTCCTCCAGAAATAAAAACAAAACCCTCCGAAGCTCTTCAATCTTTTGTCCACCGAATAACTCTTCAATTCTCTTTCTTATGCCCTTTAATGTTCTCTCTCTGAGTTAAGATTGGGCTCCTTGGTTTCATATTCTATTCTCTGTGGGAAGGCATTAAAAATAAGAACGAAAACAAAAAGTCTGACTGTAAGGAGAATTCTTTTTTTGGATCTCTTCTTTTCTTTTTGATGTTTAATCTATTCTGCAAACACAGAGTTTTGGTTAATCTATCCTTCACTCTATCTGCACTCCTGGAACTTTGGTCCTTCTGGGCAGGTTTAAAATATATATATATATATATATCTTTTATATTAGCCTTTTAGGGATCGTCCTCCTTCTCCAGCCCCATTCTGCTGCAGGCTCATGAACTGCAAGCAACATGTATGTGTGTGTGAGTGTGTACATCAGAGAGAGAAAAAGAGTTTTCTCACCATGCAGGCTTCTTAAAGTGTCCTTAGTAGATTTCCAAAGCTGCGAACAGGACAGAGAGGGAGAGAGTGGATTTGTCCCCTGGTGAATCACGTGGCCAGTGAAGTCTTGAAATTCTATAAGATAGCAATTTTCCTGATTGGCGTCTTGAGTTGCCATCCTGTAATTTGGATGACCTGAAATTCTGAGATTTAAAGAATTCCAAAAAGTAAAAATTAGGCTCATTTTTACATTCTGGCCATGCAACATGGAGATTAATAACCAAAGACATTTTATTCATAATAGGAAATAATATATAGGAAATGCAATATAAACTTCTTTTCGATACTGTTGTTCTTTTAAGTTGCTATAAAAAGCCAGTGAGGCCAGACAAGGTGGCTTGTGCCTGTAATCCCAGTTGGGTGGCTGAGGCAGGAGGATTGCCAGGAGTTGGAGGGTGAAGTGAGCAATGATTGTCCCACTGCATTCCAGCCTGGGTGACAGAGGGAGATCTTGTCTCTAAAACAACAACAACAACAACAATCACCCAATAAAAAGAAACTTTTTCTTTTTTTTTCTTGCAGTTTTTGGCCAGGAGCTGGGTTTGAACCTACCACCTCCCGTATATGGGGCAAGCGCCCCACTCCTTTGAGCCACAGGCACCGCCAAAGAAACTTTTTTTTTTTAAGAGACACTCTTACTTTGCTGCCCTTGGTAGAGTGCTGTAGTGTCACAGCTCACAGCAACCTCCAGCTCTTGGGCTTAGGTGATTTTTTGCCTCAGCTTCCCGAGTAGCTGGGACTACAGGCGCCTGCCACAATGCCCAGCTATTTTTTTGTTGCAGTTTGGCCAGGGCCAGGTTTGAAACCACCAGCCTCAGTATATGAGGCCGGTACCCTACTCACTGAGCCACAGGTGCCACTCAAGAAACTCTTATATTAGAAAAATTGTTATCTTTTTGGTCTGGGAAAAATCAAAAATATTTTTTTTTCATTTTTTTTGTTGTAGAATTAATTTTCTTCCTCTCAAACTTTAAAGACATATTTTTTATAAGTGACTTTCAGAGAAAAATATATCTGAGTATAATAGATGATTTTACCTGGTGTTTTAATGTTAGATGGGTTTTGCCTCCTTACGTTATAGCTCATGAATTATCTAGAAGTTACTATAGAACTGGCAGAGATATTTGGCTTGAATTACTATAATAAAGATTACAGTGTTTGCTAAAAGCATGTATATATCATAAAAATTATAAAATATAGTAGAAACTTGATAGTTAACCACCTCTCTGCACTGACCTCTTCCTTAAGCTGACCTAATTTTCACAGACTGGACATGCACCACATGTACATATCAGTGCAGTAGGCCTGGTTCCTTATGTTGACCACCTCCGTATGTTGACCAGTTTGTTACAGTCCCTTAGGTGGTCAACTTACAGAGGTCCTACTCTATTTCAAAAATCCAAAAAATAAAAAAAATTAGATGTCAATATTAAGCTTATTAACTTTTCCCTCTCTAGAAGTATCTTTAATTTTATCTGGTCATAGATTAGGGCCCTGAGCAGATAGGCCCCGAGATTCTGAGATTTTTATGTATATATATATGTATTTTTTAACTTGGAAAATGGTTTATGTAAAGCTGTAGTAAAGTTCAAATTATCCATCTGAAGATGAATGAAATGCCCCCTTTGATTTGACTGCACAGAAAAAAATTGAAAATGCTTTAATAGCAAGTAGTCCCTTTTGGAGGAGTAGGTTTACAAAAAGAAACATTCACTTGCAAATAAAGATAATAGAAAGAATTTCCTCCTTCCCCAACAAATTATATTCTGTTATTTGAGCTATGTTGCTGGTTCATTTTCCAAAGAGAGAAACAAGGGAAGATTTGTGATCATCCTATAGCCTAATTCTTTTTTTTTTTTTCTGAGACAGAGCATCAAGCTGTCCCCCTGGGCAGAGTGCCGTGGCATCACAGCTCACAGCAATCTCCAACTCCTGGGCTCAAGCGAGTCTACCGCCTCAGCCTCCCAAGTAGCTGGGATCACAGGCGCCCGCCACAACGCCCGGCTATTTTTTGGTTGCAGCCGTCATTGTTGTTTGGCGGGCCTGGGCTGGATTTGAACCCGCCACCTTAGGTGTATGTGGCTGGCGCCCTAGCCGCTTGAGCCACAGGCACTGAGCCCTATAGCCTAATTCTAATCTTTTAATCTTTTTATTTTTTTTTAATTGTTGGGAAATCATCAAGGGTGCAAAGAGCCAGGTTACACTGTTTGCATTTGTTGGGTAAAGTCTCTGTAATAATAGTGTCCTGTCCCCAAGAGGTATGTCACACACCACGGCCCCATGACCCCCTTCTTCCTTTCCCCTCTTCCCCACCCCTCACTATGTACTAGCATCAATTGTCCTCATTATCAGAACAGAGTACATTGGATTCTTGCTTCTCCATTCTTGTGATGCTTTACTAAGAAGAATGTATTTCAACTCCATCTAAATTAATACAAAAGATGTAAAGTCACCATCCTTTTTAGTGGCTGACTAGTATTCTGTGGTTTACATATACCACAGCTTATTAATCCATTCCTGGATTGGTGGGCATTTAAGTTGTTTCCACAATTCTGCAATTGTAAATTGAGCTGCAATAAACAGTCTAGTGCTGTGAGATGTTTTGGGCAACAACATAATTGTGAAGGGTGAAGGAAGCAGAATCGTGTAAAGGGAAGAGTTGACCTGTGGTTTAGTCACAACAGATATTTGAGCTGATCCGACAAGAGTCCTATTAGCTGGGCTGCCCATGCAGGATCATCTTTCTTATAGTTAGGGAGCCAAGCCTTTGGACAGACCCCCATGGTGGCTGGTCACTGGATGGGGGAGATGTGACCTTAGGCAAGACAGCCTTCTTCTGAGGCTGATAATTCTGCTACTATCAGCATTCATGTCCAGATTTTTCTGTGAACCTAAGTTTTCATTTCTCTAGCATGAATACCTGGATGTGGAATGCCCGGGTCATATGGTAAGCACAGGCTTAATTGTATAAGAAACTGCCAGAATGTTTTCCGTGGCGGTATTCCTTTCAGCAGTGTCTGAGAGGGCCCATTGCCCTGTGCCCTTGTCAGCACTTGGGATTCTTTTTTTGGTTTAAAAAAGGTTCTGAAGCCATTTTTATAAATGTGTAACCGTATCTCATTGTGGTTTTCATTTGTATTTCCATAATGTTAAATGTGTTTTCATGTCTTTATTTGACATTTGTATGTTTTCTTTGGTGAAACATCTGCTCGTATTTTGTTCCCCATTAAAGAAATTAAGTTAATTCTTTCCTTATTGGTGAGTTTTATGAGTTCCTTACCTATTCTGGAAACAAATCCTTTGTCAGATGTGTGATTTACAAATATTTTCTCCCCAGTTTATGACTTGTCTTCTCACTCTTTTGATGATTTCCTTCATAGAACAATGTATTTTAATTTTTATGAAGTTCAACTTATGAGTCTTTTTTAATGAATTGATCTCTTGGTATCCTCAGAACTCTTTGACTACCTGAAGTTCATGAGGATTTTTTCCCCTGAGTTTTATATTTTTCTATTTTACGTTTAGCCTCTGATTTATTTTGAACTAATATTTGTATGTGGCATGAGGTATAGGTTGAAGTTTATTTTTTTGCACATGAATAGTCAATTGTTCAAGCACTATTGGTAGAAAAAAACCGTCCTTGCTCCATTGAATTGCCTTTGCATTTTATTATGAAAAATCAATCAAGCATATTTATGTGGATATATTTCTGAACTTTCTATAATATTTCATTAGTCTATGTATCTATCCTTTCATCTTTCCCCAATGTCTTTATTGCTATTTGCTTTGTAGTATATTTGAATATTGGGTAATGTGAGGTCTCCAGCTTTGTTCTTCTTCAAAATTGTTTTGACTGTTGTCGTTTCTTTACTTTTCATGTAAATATTAGAATTGATTTGTTTACGTGGATGAAACTGGAGACCATTCTTCTAAGTAAAGTGTTGCAAGAATAGAAAAACAGACACCACATGTATTCAATACCAAACTGGAACTCGTCAGATAACACTTAGGTGCACATATGAAAGTAAAAGTCAGTGGAAATCAAGTGGGTGGAAGGAGGAAAGAGGGGTGGGTTAATTTATCATTAACTGGTACAATGCACACTCTGTGGATGAAGGGCACATTTACAACTTTGACTTAAAAAGTACAAAAGAAAATTATGTAACCAAAATGTGTGTACCCCTGTAATATTCTGAAATAAAAGAAAAATAATTGGTATGTTTATATTAACAACATATCTTTTTGGGACTTTGATTCTTATTGTGTTAAATCTAGATCATCTGGGGAAAAATTGACATCGTAAGTATATTGAATCTTCTAATTCCTGAACATAGCGTGTCTCTCCATTTCCTTAAGGCCTTCTTTGCCTTCTTTCATGAGTGCTTTGTAGTTTTTAGCTTATAGAACTGCACATAATGTATTTTATTTTTTAGGGGGCTAATCTAAGTGGTACTATTTTTAAATTTAAATTTTCCATCTTTCATTGCTAGTGTATAGAAAAATGGCCGATTTTTTTTAATGTTGATCTTGTATCCTGTGACCTTGCTGAATGTACTTGTTAGCTTTCAGAGGTTTTTGTAGACTCCTTGGAATTTTCTATGTAGATAAACATGTTATCTTAAATAGGGATAGTTTTATTTTTTCTTTTCTAATCTGAAAGTCTTTTATTTCTTTATCTTATCTTCTCGCATTTGTTAGAACTTCCAAAACTATCCTGAATGGAAGTGATGAGATTGGACATTCTTGTTTATTTCCTAGTCTGAGGAGGAAAGCATTTAGGCATTCACCATTACGTATGATGTTCTTGTAGGTTTTTTGTGTATGTTCTTTATCAGATTGAGGAAGATGCATTTTATTTCTAGTTTGCTAAAAGTTTTCTTTTTCTTTTAAAATCATGAATGGTTATTGCATTTTCTCACATGCTTTTCCTACATCTGTTGATATGATCATGTGGTTTTTCTTACTTAGTCTGTAATAGGGTGGGTTACATTGACTATTTTTCATATGGTAAATTGGCCTTGCATTTCTGGGCTAAATGCCACTTAATGTAATATTATTTTTATATATGTATACTGATGAAATTTGACTTGTCAATATTTTATTGTGTATTTTTGCATCTATGTCCATGAGGGATATTATGTCTATAGTTTTCTTGTATTGCTTTTGTCTAGTTTAGTGGTCAGGGTGGTAGTGGTTTCATAAGACGAATTGGGATATATTCTTTTCTATTTTCTGGAATGAGTGCTAATTTTTTCTTATTTGGCAGAACTGAAATGTGAAACCATCTGGTTCTGAAGTTAATTTTATTAGAAAGCTTTTAGCTATAAGTTTTATTTATTTAATAAAGGTAGAACTATTAAGGGATCTATTGATATTTCTTTTTTTTTTTTGTAGAGACAGAGTCTCACTTTTTCGCCCTCGGTAGAATGTAGTGGAGTCGCTCCAGCAACCTCCAACTCCTGGACTTAGGTGATTCTTCTGCCTCAGCCTCCCAAGTAGCTGGGACTACAGGCTCCCGCCACAACGCCCGGCTATTTTTTGTTGCAGTTTGGCCGGGGCTGGGTTTGAACCCGCTACCCTCGGTATATGGGGCCAGCACCCTACTCACTGAGCCACAGGCCCCTCCCTGATATTTCTATTTTGAGAGAGCTTTGGTAGTTTTTTCAAACAGTTGACTCACATCATCTAGGTTGTCAAACTTTTAAGTATAGAGTTGTTTGTAGTATTTGGTCTTTTTTTCTAGTTTCTTAAGTTGGATGCTAGAGTATTGATTTGAGACCTTTCTTCTTTTATGATATATGCATTTAATACCATAAATTTCCCTCTAAATACTGTTGGGCTACCTGCCACAAATTTTGAAATGTTGTACATTCATTTTGGGTTTTTTTGCAGTTTTTGGCTGGGGCTGGGTTTGAACCTGCCACTTTCAGTATATGGGACTGGCACTCTATGTTCATTTTTTAAATTCATTTTTAATTTCTCTCAAAACTTTTCTTTGACTCAGGATAATTTAGTAGTATGTTGCTTCATTTTTGAGTACTTGAGGATCTTCTAGATATCTTTCACTCATTGTTTTCTAATTTAATTCTATTGTCGTCACAGAACATAGTTTTAATAAGTCTAATTCTTTAAAATTGTGATTTATCTTAGTAAATATTTCAAAAGCATTTGAAAAGAATATGTCTTTTATTGTGATAGGTGGAGAGTTCTGTAAATGTCAATAATAGAAGCTAGTTGAGGCTCAGTGCCCATAGCATAGTGGTTATGGCGCTGGGCACATACACTGAGGCTGGGAGGTTTGAACCCAGTCTGGGCCAGCTAAGCAACAATGACAGTTGCAACAGAAAAATAGCCAGGTGCCTATAGTAGTCCCAGCTACTTGGGAGGCTGAGGCAAGAGAATCATTTAAGTCCAAGAGTTTGAGGTTGCTGTGAGCTCTGATACCACAGCACTCTACCTATGATGATATAGTTAGACTCTGTCTCAAAAAGAAAAGAAGCTAGTTGATAATCTTTAAGCTTCCAAATCTTTGCTGCCTTTCTGTCTGTTTATTCTATTGATTACTGATAGATGAGAGTTGAGGTCACCAACTATTATATAATTTCCTTGTTCTAACTTAGTCTGATAGTAATATGTCTAATCCAGCATGTCTTTTATTAGTATATACCTAGTTCATCCTGTTTCTTTATGTTATTTTTAGTCTATTTTTAAACAATTAGTTTAAGTAGATTTCTTTTAGATGACATATAGTTGATTTTTTTCTTTTTCAAATCCAATCTCATAATCTCTGTTGTTTAATTGGTGTGTTTAAACTATTGACATTTAGTGTGATTATTGATATGGTTGGATTAAGACCTATTATTTTATCAATTCTCTGTTCATTCCTTTTGTTTTTCAGAACTTGTTTTCCATTTATTGCTTTCTTTTGACTTGTTTGAATATTTAGAAGAACTCCATTCTCATTTATCTGTAGTATGTTTTTAGTGTATCTCTTGGTACAGTAGTAGTTCCCTTATGGCTTACCATATGTATACCAGACTTTATATAACCTACTTAGAATTAATATTTTATTATTACAGGCAAAACAGAGACCTTGAGACACTTTACCTTCCTCCATTTTTGATGTAGTTATGTTTTGATGAGTTTCATATCTACCTACATCGAAAGTGTTATAACTTACACTTTTAGCCATCATACTTATTATACAAACATGTTTACCTAGATTTTACAATTTCTGTTGCTCTTTCTTTATTACTGACCTTCCAAGTTTTCTTTTATTTTGCTTTCCTTTGAAGACTTTTATTTATAATTTCTTCAAAATCATATCTGCCGGTAACACATTTTCTTTTCTTTATTTGAGAGTGCCTTCAATCTGATGGATATTTTTGGTATCATATTAGGTTGATTGTTCTTTTCCTTCAGCACTTAAAAAAAATTCCACTGTCTTTTAGACTCCATAGTTTCTGATAATAAAACTTCAGTAATTAAAATTCTCTCTTCCTCATATGGTATGTAATTTTTTTTCCTGGTTACTTTAAAGATTTATTTTGGTTTTCAGTAGTTATGATATATCAGGTGTAGTTTTATTTACCTTTATTGTGTTTGTAGTTTGCTGAGGTTCTTTAGATCTGCAAATTTATGTCTTTCACCAAATTTGAGGAGTTTTCAGCCATTATTTCTTTAAATATATATATTTTTTGAGACAGAGTCTCATTATGTCACCTTCTGTAGAGTGCTGTAGTATCACAGCTCACAGCAACCTCAAACTCTTGGGCTTAAATGATTCTCTTGCCTCAGCCTTCCAAGTAGCTGGGACTATAGGCCCCTGCCACAATGCCTGGCTATTTTTTTTTTTTTTTTGGTAGTTGTCATTGTTGTTTAGCAGGCCAGGGTCAGACTTGAACCTGCAAACCCCAGTGTATGTGGCCAGTGCCCTAACCACTGGGTACAGGCATGGAACTTATTTCTTAAAATATTTTCTGTACTAA
>CAUYTI010023891.1:0-40775 GCA_963575145.1 Galago senegalensis | reverse complement strand
GGTCCCAGCTACTTGGGAGGTGGAGGCAAGAGACTCGCTTGAGCCCAGGAGTTGGAGGTTGCTGTGAGCTGTAATGCCACGGCACTCTACCCAGGGGGACAGCTTGAGGCTCTGTCTCAAAAAAAAAAAAAAAAAAGAAAGTGGACTAAGATAGTGTTATAATGGGGATCTGTTACACAGGAATGAAAGTGGAATAATCTGACAATGAACAAGTATTAGGTAAAGTAGTGGTTCCCATCCTCCCCCCTCCACAGTATTAAAAGACAGAAGAAGAGATTATTGGCTGGGTGCCTGTAGTTCAGTGGTTAGAGCACTGGCCCCATGCACAGGGGGTGGTGGGTTTGAACTCAGTCTGGGCCTGCTAAACAAAAGAAAAAAAAAAGGAGAGATTACTCTTTGAAAAAGATAGTATAACATTTTCCTTGAATTAAAAAAAAATTACATTTCTATAGTGGTCAAACTCCAGCTACTAGTCAGGCAGCCTTGGACAAGTTTTTTAATCTTTCCAAATTTCAGTGTTCTTATCTATAAATGTGAATAACGATGGTAGCTACCTCATTTGGATTATTGTAAGAATATGTGTATAAAACACTTAGTCTACTGTATTGAACACAGTAGATACATAGCAAAGAGGGTCATTATTGTTACTCCTCTTAAGCCAGACATGCAAAAATTTATAGTAGTTTAATTGAGAAACAAAAACATGTTCTTATTAAATAAATATGTAATGAATACCTACTATGTGCCCTTAGCAGCTAAGTGCTGAGGATATATTATTGAACAAGACAAATTCTGCCTCCATGGTGCTTATGGTCTGAAAGGCAAGAGTAACATTAAGCAATAATTACTCAAATTACTACATAATTACTATCACAACAAGGGCTATGAAGGAAAAGTACAGGTGCTATAAAGGTATAAATATAGTGTGCGGAGGTGGGTAATTTCCTCTGAAGAATTAGAAAAGGCTATCACAGGCCTTCTCTAAGGTCTAATGTCAACAAGACAGATTTGTAGGGTTGGCATTGATAGAATATAGTGAAGTAACTCAAATGTAGCTAAAAACATTGATAGAATATAGTGAAGTAATTCAAATAGGTAGATAAAAACACACAAACGTGTTAGCTAAAGACATTTTTACTTAAAAAGCAATAGAAGAAAACTTTCTAAGGGTCCTTACATCTCAAAAATATTATTGCAGGATATTTATTATTGGGTTGTTAGATTCAATATGAAAATTAAGAAAATTCTTTTTAGTGAAATACATTAACATGGATGAATTTGTTACACATTCAGGTATGTGTTTTAAAAGCTAGAATTTTAAAAATGAATCTTGCTAAACTCTAGGCTTCTATAATGTGACTTACAACATGGAAAAGGATACAGTTTTATTTGCTTTGGAGAGTTTTTTTTTTATTTGTTTATATTTCTAGGCATCGTTGTGAAGTGGAAAGAACACTGAATCAGACGTCAGGAGGTGTGGGTTCTATTTCTGACAGTTATTCATTCACTGGGGAGCCTTACGAAAGGCATTGAAACTACAGTTTCCTCTTTTGTTAAAGAGGATATTACTTACAAAGCCTTGAGTTACACAAGTTTAGTAGAGGAGCACTGTTAGCTCAGGAGATGATAGCATGGACTAAGGTCAGAGAGTTCCTGAAATCTCATTTTTCTTTCACCCAAACATCTGTTTGTTCTTCTTTTCTAGCTTTATGACAGGAAAGGACCAGAAGTCCCATGACTTTAAGATCAGAAAGAGAGAGGTAGGATAGATAGACCCATAGCTTTCAGTAATAACTGTTCAGAAACAAGTAACTAGTAAGAGCCAAAGTTAACTTGATATTAAACAGAAAATGATAGGAATTGAATATTAACCACCCTACGTTGTATGGGAGTTTTTTCTTCCCAGTGGTGCTTGGGGCCCTATTGCCAGAAATAATCATACCACTAAGAGAGTCACATTTTCTCAGAATTTTGCTTTCTCTATCTTGTTCTTCTTCCTAAGCAACTATCTCCTGTTCCTCATCCCATCCCCTTTCTTTTTGCTTCTTGTCTCTTCTCCTTTGTTTTCCTCTGCTATTCTTTCCCCTACTTATTTTCCTGTCCCCTTTCTGTTGATTCATCCCACAAGAACACAATCATTAGTTAAAGGCCTTAATAAATAAGCGGAGCAAAAATATATTGCAATAAAAGCCTTGAAAATTATAATTGGCTGTTATACTAACATAGTTCAATAACAGACTTACCAACAAATAACATCAAAGGTTCATTCCTCATGTCAGCCAGTACTACTTGTAGGGTTTCTGTTTGTAAGACAGTAGCATCCATATCCTACTACTCACAAATTGTAAATTGTTATATTTACAATTTTTTAAGGGAAAAAGCATAAAAAAGATAAGCATTGTATGTATATTCAATATATAGGCTACTCTACGCTAAATATACCGTGCTCTAATCTTGTATTACCACTTTGTAGGTGGGCTTTTCAAAGAAATTATGGGTTGCTCCATAAAGGTTATAATTATGGAGATAAGAAAACAAACATAAGTAAATAAATCTATAGGGACAAAAAAAATAGAAGATTACTGGCTTAGGCTACTTAGTGCTGCTATAACAGAAACAGAATATCTGAGATCATGTAATTTACAATGAACAAAAATTTATTTGGATCATGGTCTCAGAGGCTGAGAAGTCTAAGATCAAGAGACTGTATCTGGTAAGGGCCTTCTTGCTGCATCACCCCAGGACTAAAGGCAGACGGGCAAGAGATCACCAGAGGGGCTAGAGAGAGAGCGAGAGAGAGAGAGAGAGAGAGAGAGAGAGCCCTAAATCCCAGAGCAAGGAAATCCTCGGCATCGCCACCCTTTTGTCACCACACGGACTTCTAGCCAGCCATCTTGGAACAGACTAGCCAAGGAAAAACCTATTCTTTTCACATGCAGGAATCAAAATGAAAACTACTCTTTTCAAATGTGTTGGCCATATATAAGGGCATAAGGAAGGGCTCTCTGACATTGTTCTTTTGGTTGGAATTAATTTTTTAGAATTTGTTTCTGTAGACAGTGATGGGGTTCAAGCTGTGCTGCCCCAAATATGGCACCTTGGCATGTGAGAAAGCAGCAGAAGCAGGAAGGTCTCTGGGACCTTCTCCCTCCATTCTCCCCTGAAGCATAAAAGAAATCTCTCCACTTCCTGCAAAGCGGGCCATAAGGCTTTCCTGTGACAGGTGCTTTCCATATACCCAGAAGAAAGGAATGTTCTTATCTCTGAAGACACAGGGACACAAAGAATCTGAACAAACAGGCATTGCTAAATTTCTCCCAGTTTACCATTAGATCTTATCCCCTTTGTCCTATTATATTTTTCTACAACTATGTACTTTTTCATCAAAGTTAGCATGAAAATACACATTTCCCCTTTTCTTGGGTCTTCATTGCTGAAGGCTTGGAACACATTTAACTTAAATTTATATGCTTCTCTCTTAGTTATCTGTCTTTTGTTATAGGTGCCTGAATCCTGACCCCAGTAATGAGCGGGAAAAGAAATCTTTTCTTTCTTACAACAGGATGGTTGACCAAGTTGAACTCTTATGGATTGGCTAGGGTTGGGTTAGAAAGGAAACTACTTAGAACAAATGAAGGAAGTCAGGAAATCTTTGGCTCTGTTGACTAAAATGTCTCATTTACTCCTTTGTTAGCTTAGTAGGAGACAGTTAATGTAACAGAAATTTTAATATGAGAACTCAAAATTGTTTCTGGGTTCAATTCAAAAATCTGTGGGAGAACTTTAATTCTTTGAGAAGGTATCCCATAGGAATTGGGGGGCTGTAGGCTGGTCTTTCTTTAACCATCTCAGAAAAAAAACAAAGCTGGGATTCTTTCTCTGAAATCTGGAAAAACAGGAACAATCTGTATTTGTGTTTTGCTAGTATTTCAAGTCTAAATGACCTGAGGTATGGCAGATAGCACACCCAGGTCAACAGCTGCTTGGTAGGCAGCTGCCTAAACTTCAGTAAGGGACCTGGAAGACATTAATTTAAAATACAATTTATATAGGTAAGCGACAATATTAGAAATTGTATATCTTCATAATGAAGTCTTTTGGCATTAGAAAGAAATGGAAATTAGGAACTTCGACAAGGAAGAGTTTGAAACTAAGCGCTTGTGAGTGCTTGTTGGACCCTGGCCTGGAGGAGGTGTGTTGGGAACATCCTAAATCACTGGCTGAAGTAATTGCCCTCCAAGGGAAGAGTTAATCTGGTCACCCCAACAGGATGAGGCTTCTCTTTAACTTCACGTACCCCTTTTTCCTCTGATTCTATGCTTGCTGAACCATCTTCTAACCTAAATATTATTTTTCAATGAGACCTTCCTGGGAGTAAAAGGACCTGAACATTCAGATTGCTTCACAAATAAATATCCCCTTAGTATAAAATAAGAAACTAAACTTCTGTATTTTTTTAAATCAGCTTGTAGCAAGCTTTATTATTAACATTAATGAGTCTTTTCGTTAGATGAACTAATTTCTGAACATCTTCATTTTCAAATTGATGGGCCCTCACTAAGATTTATTTGCTCCGAGAATTTCAATTTTGAAAAAGAAAAAAAAGAAAGAAAACAAAATTACCAAACATTCTTTTTACCAAGTCTTTATCTGAAACATGGATGAACTAAAACTCACATTTCTTCATTTAACTTGAAAAATAGTTTATCAAATCTTGTCATGTATATTTGTCTTTGTTTAAAACCATGTATACCATTTGTTTTAAACTGGATTAATGATGGCAATTATCAAGGCTGGGTAATAAATACATCGAATGTTCATAACATTATTCTTCCTATTTTGTACATATTTTTAAATTCCATAATAAAAAGTAAAACCAAAAAAGAAAGATACAACAGGAGATTTAAAATCCATCTTCAAAGAACTTTCTAAAATTGTGGTAATGTGATTTGTTCTCTGCCTGGATTTTCAGTGTATTTGTCTCCACAACAAGCACAACTTGAGCTCAAGTTACTTGGGCAGTGCTATCAGGTGTCCACCAGCTCTGCCTCTGGCTCTGGGCTGTGTCTTTGCCAGAGGGAACTATATTTGGATCTGTGTATAACAGTTGATACTTTGGCTCACGTTGTAACAACCAACTCATTTCTTTTCTTGGAGGGACTGGTACTTGCTAATCTTTGCGGATGACATTGAAATATTTGTGAAATTTAAAGGATTTTGATTTTTCCTAGGTGATGTTTTTACCTTCCTGATGGAAGAACTAGAACCTCTTCTAACACCTGTGTCTCCATTCTTTTGTATGCCAAAGGGATCTCTTGTTCAAAATTTATATGTTTCTATTTGCCAAGTCTAAATTGTGAGATTATAACACACTGATTTAATTATCACCGTATACATAAATTTAACCATATAGATTTCTAAATAAATGTAAAGAATACTAACATAATTTATAAATATCATAAAACTTAGCATTAAATATGCACATATAACAAGAGCATAAGAATTTGTCTTTAAAGTTTTCCCCTGAAGATTAAATCCTACATAGAGAGATTTATCACCCCTAAAGCATTTCATCAAAAAAGATAATTATGTTAATTTGGAAAATGTATATATTTTACCCTTATCTTTCACAGTACTTTTATTGTATGGCTTTAACTAGTGTGATCAAGGTGTTTGTTTAAAGTTATCAAAAAAATTTTTTTAACATTTAATATAACTTTGATTAAGAATGTTCTATTAGGATTGATGAAGGTGTATCTACGTCAGGTATGTGGGTTAAGTTAAAAAATAAAGTGTTTAAATTAAAACATTTAACATGAATTAATTGTGAATGTTTTATTTTTCAGATTTAATTTGGATATTTGACTAGTAGTAATGGAACAACCACATATATGTTCCCAAATTTTCTTTCCTAGAAAAAATTCACAGAGAAAAATCAAACATTGTGTCAGATTTTAATTTGATTTTTTTTCACTCTTTTTCACAGATTGGAAAATAGGTTATTATCATCAAGGGACTCATTTCTGGGGTGAAGGCTATGAATCTTAACAGAAGTAATGGTTTTAGCTTAAAATGTTTGAAGAAAAATATTTCTTATAATCAAATTTTGAGATTTCTGTCTCAATCCTGAAATGACCTTTAAAATGATCAGTCTTTTTCTCTGATTGCAGTTGACCTAATAATCTGCGTCTCTTATACAAAGTATAAAAATCATCAAGGAAGTTTACGATCTTAAATCAGAACCATGTTGGGTGGAATCAAACTTAAATGAAAAGAAATTTCCAGGAGATGAAAACTTCCATAACATACTCTGTAAAAGTAGCCACATATTTTAGTTAAGTAGAAGTAGTCAGATTGCCAGTGTTTAAAACTTTTGGCTATGCATCTACATAGCTGTACAACTATGAGCAAGGTATACCGTATTAATGCTGTGACTTCATTTCTTACCTGAAAATACTGAGGAGTACTTGGCTAACAGGAGTGCCGTGATAGGATGAAATAAGTTAATATGCATGAGGGATTCAGAAGATATTTAACTATTATTAAGTGGTTAATAAGTAATGGTTATTATTCAAAATTTTAATTTGTTTCAAACATATTCATTATGTATACATATCAATTTATATAACCCATGTATGTGTCTTTGACAATGTCTGGTGTCTTCATACGTGTATGTACTAATAATGCTATTTCTACTTTTCAGTTTATTATAAAAGGGAAATATTTTGGGGTGGCGCCTGTGGCTCAGTAAGTATTGCACTGGCCCCGTATACTGAGGGTGGCAGGTTCAAATCTGGCTCCAGCCAAACTGCAAAAAAAAAAAAAAAAAGTAAAATATTTTTAATGGAAAATTTGAAAATAACAGGAAATAGAAGTAGAATAAAACTTTACTGTTTTACAACCCAAAAGCAACCACTGATAACACTTCTGTCCAGACTCTTTCCATGAATTTTAAAATGTGAGCGTTCATGTGTAGAGTAATATTTAACCACAACATGGATAGATTTTGTTATTTCTACATAGCAAAACTGCAGTTATTTTGTTAATGCTCTTAAATTCTGAGAAGAAGCAGGCAACATACTTTGGCTAGAATGTAGTTTAGAAAATATTTTGTCATGTGGAATAATCAGATCATAAAAATATTTATAGATTCCGATTTCATACTTCAGAATTTTAAAAAAGTCTTCCTTACTTTCTTTATCAGTTAACCTTTTCACATCTGTGAGAAAGTGGCTTTAAGAAATTTCCCAGAATTAATTTTATAAAATTAAATGCCAATAGGTGTGTGTATATCACAGAGACTGGCAGAATTCGGTGTGATATAAATTAGAAGCTATCAGTGGAATTAAGTCTAATTTTGGTATGTAGCCTTTTCTCATATTATTCCTTATCTTAAGAACAATTCTATGCCTTAATCAGATTTTTCATGAACTGATTTATCATTCTTAGTACCATATCCTTACAACTCATGCGTTTTGGCTCAGAATGACATGCCCTAATGCATTCCACTGTAACTATATGTGTGGATACCTTCCAACCAAAATATTAGTTTCCTTGCTTTTCTCAGAGTATGTAAATGAATTTTTTTTTAAGACAGAGTTTTGTTATGTCACCCCTCGGTAGAGTGCTGTAGCGTCACAGCTCACAGCAACCTTAAACTTGCTTGGGCTTTAGTGATTCTCTTGCCTCAGCCTCCCAAGTAGCTGGAACTACAGGCGCCCACCACAATGCCTGACTATTTTGTTGTTGTAGTTGTCATTGTTGTTTAGCAGGCCCAGCCCAGTTCAGACCCTCCAGCCCTGGTGTGCATGGCTAGCACCCTAACCATTGAGCTATGAGCGCTGAGTCTATGTAAGTGAATTTTAAAAACAGTTAGAAGAAGTACAATCTTTACTGTAAATAAAGGATATTGAGATTAGACTTCCCCAAGGTCTTTCCAGTCTAATATACCACTTAAGAACTTATTGCCTTGTTAATAATTATGTCCTCATAACTACAGCATTGATGAGAAGATGTACGGAAAAGCATGAGAAATACTAAACCCAGAGTGTGAAAGACTGATGAATTACCAGAGATGAGAGCAGTGGTTTAGAACAAATACTATAACTAAAGAAATTGAGATTTAAAAGCCAGTTAATTTAAAATCAATTTGGGACAAATATAAGTTTATATTATAATGATGAATTTAGTCAATTCATGTAGTTTTTAAAAATACTGTGTCATTTTATTGTCTATATATATAAAATACATATTCTAGATATGAAATACAGAGAATCATAGAGTGAAAACTTAATGGCTTCGTAATAATACCATCTCCCAAAGATAACTAATGTGTGTGTGTGTTTGAAATATATATACAGTTTCCTATAGAAACATAGATAAGGTTTAGAACAGTGGTTCTCAACCTGTGGGTCACGACCCCTTTGTAACAATGAAAATACATCCTGCATATCAGATATTTACATTACGATTCATAACAGTGGCAAAATTACAGTTATGAAGTAGCAACAAAAATAATTTTATGATTAGGGGTCACCACAACATGAGGAACTGTATTAAAGGGTCACGGCATTAGGAAGGTTGAGAACCATTGGTCTAGAATAATAGGTATTTTATTTTGATTCAGTTGAGTCACAGTTGTTACCAGCTCTTTTATTAGAAAGTTGATGTTAAAAAAAAGATTTTAAAACAATTTCCAGGTTCTATGTGGAGGTGGGCTTTACTGTCCCACTTTAATCTGATGGAAATGCTTCAAATACTTTACAAGTGTCTAATTTACAAATTCATCAATTAAAAAATACTCAACGCAAAAATTTAAACATTTTTCCAAGAAAATGAATTTGCTCTTACTATCACTTTATTTAGTGGAGTCTGGGGCATGGTAGACACTCACTAAAGCAGAGTGACCAGCATTTTAGTGACACATGCCAAAGTGTTGATGGTTGAAAGATTAATCCATAATGTGTCAGTAGGGTCCCAAGAGGAAGCAGATGGTACACTCAAATGTGTTTAAATGAAAATAATTTAGTAAGGGACACTGTATTGTGGTCTGGGCAGGGTGTCTTCCCCGAAAATGCTTTACCACCTTTTATAAGTAAGATTTTTCTAAGTAAGCACTCTCACAGAAAGCAAAAGCATTTTAAAATGTCCCCCCACCACACATTTTAACTCATTCATAGGAATGTGCAAAACATTATGATGAGTACATGAAACCGTAACAATCTTTTTATTTATCTGTTTTTGGTTTCCTAGTTCAGTGCTCCTCAACTTTTTACGTCAAGGCAAATTTGAGAAGATTGGTTTCTCAGCACAACTAATTGGGAAGCTCTGCTCCAGGCCCATTTCTTACTTTCTTGACTTAAAAATGCGATAGTCCCTCTTACCAATGTTTTTATTTTCTGAGATTTCAGTTATCTGAGGTCAACCACAGTCCAAAAATTTTAATGGAAAACTCCAGAAATAAACAATTTGTAAATTTTAAGTTGCTATTCTGGGTATCATCCTATTCCTTCCTACCCAGGAAATGAATCACCACCTTGTCTAGCCTATCCGAGGAGTCAAAGCCACTCATCCTTGGTCACTTAGTAGCCATCTCAGTTATCAGATCAACTGTGGCAGTATCACAGTGCTTGTGCGCAAATAACCCTTATTTTATAGCTCAGGCTAAAGAGAAGCTGTAAATTGCGTTCTTCATTTGAAAAGGTGAAAGTTTTCCACTTAAGGAAAGTAAAAAAAATCCTATTCTGAGGTTGCTAAGATCTATGGTAAGCATGAGTTTTCTATCCAGGAAGCTGTGAAGAAAGAAAAAGAAATTTGTGCCCAGGGTTCAGTACTATTCTGGTTTTAGTCATCCATGGCAGGTCTTGGTTTCCCCTTTCTGTCCCTCACAGATAAATAAGGACGACTGTAACATCTTCACATACTAAACCTTTTCAATTATGGACTCATTTTTTATTTCCCATTTCTGAAATTACTCTCCCATATTCTCTATTTTGGCAGCTACCCACCAGACTCCCCAGAAAATAGACTTAATCTGAATAAAAGATCAAACTGGCTAAACCTTGATCTTATTACGAGGAATACTTCTCCCTTTCTGAAATATCAAAGTTGGATGGTGCCTCCTGGTACATTTTTCAGGGCCCTTCCTATCTATACTATCTATTCATACCCTCTACTTGCCAACTGGCTTTTTAAAAAATCTCAGGTTAATATGAGAGTAAATATGATTAGGTAACATAGTATACTTTTGTAAGGTTAAAGTCTGAGTTGCAGTTACGTCCTTCTCCCAGGGAGTATGCCATATAGCAAAATGCCTTTGGATGGGAACTTACCCGACCCCTTCCCCCCAACCCCCACTTGAATTCAATTTTTTCTCTCATGTGAGCAAGTAGTTGTTAATCCACTAGTTTCAATCTAGTACTGAGTACACGTGATGCTTGTTTTTCCATTCTTGTGATACTTTGCTTAGGAGAATGTTCTCCAAATCTGTTCTGGTTATTATAAAAGATGCGAAATTTCATCCTTTTTTAGGGCTAAATAGTACTCCATGGCATACCTATGGCAAAATGTATGAATTGTTTTTGTTTACTAGAAACTTCTAGTGAAATGCATAGTTCGATCAATACTTGCTCCTCTTCCTTCAGTATCAGCTATTAATGTCATGTCCAAAACCTAGACTTGAATCCCTGATGCTAGTTTAAACTTTGCCTCCTTCCTCTGTTACACATTTACTCAGTTCCCTCAGCCAGATGGACCTGCTTGTATCTTTCTCATCCATTTTCCTTTGTTCCTGTCTCTCCCACCTGGTTTAGTTCTGTCCTTCTCTCAGGATTCCCTAGTAAGCTTTAGAATGTGATTAACATTAGATCAAATGTTTCTTTAGATATTAGAATAGCTAACCCTTCCTCTCCATTCTAGATTTTAAGCATTAACTACTCATAACTCTGAGTGGTTTATTTACCTTCCAGTATTAGGACTTAAAAGATAAATTGACTTAAAGTAATATGGGACCGTTTTAAAGAGTGGCCCTTTATAGTTTATTGGGTGCAACTGTAAAAACTCCTCACAGCTATGCCATCTTGTAATTAAAAGTTTCTGTTATTTTGGAAGTGCTGCAAGAGGTTCTGAGTCATACACTGGATAATAAAATGTCAGAGCAAACATTTATACGCTTAGGCAAATACTGCGTTTGGATGGAATATTCTTAAAAATGCTTGCTGCTAAATCAGTTAATCTATTCATCTTCTTTCTTTTTTCCTACTTTAGCCTTTTCCCTGGTTATGATCAAATGAAGCTTTTAATATGATTACCTTTGTAGTCAATGACTTAATTGCTTGGCCCTGTAGACTTAGTGAGGCCAAGGACACGGGTTTGATTTCCCCAATGGATCAGTTTCTTCTTGCTCCACTAGTCTGAAATCACAGACTGTCCTTCAAACCATGGCCAACCATTTCATAAATGTTAGTTGCAAGGAGATGGAGAAGGAGAGCCAGAATGGCTCCGTGGCAGTTCATTATAAAATGAGTTAAGTGGTGTGTGACACACTTTTGTGGGGCAAGACCCAGTTATAAGAGGGACTTTACCTAAGAAATGCAATTGGTGTCAACTGGTTTCTTGTAACCTTGATGAATCTCCAACAATAAATAAAACAAAAATAGAATGAGTTAAGGCAAATGTCCTGCCAGAAGTGGCCCAGGAGTTTCATCCTCCCTCATGTACAAATAACTCAGCATTTATTTTATCCATAACTGGGGGCAGCAAGCACCTCTATGGCCCTGAGCAGTGTTTATTTACATAGCTTCCTATCTTCTTTCTCTGATCTTTAAACTGGATGGCTTACTGAATTTACCGACAGGTGGTGTATTGTGATGAAAAGAACACGATTTTGTGAGTCAGACCTTTGTTCTGCTACTATCACCGATTAATTCTGTGCCCATGGTTAAATTTCTTCATTTCTAAGTTTCTATTTCTTTCTACTTTATATGATTGTAAGAATTAAATGAAACAAGGTACATAAAGCACCAAGAACATAGAACATGTATAATGAACATTAAAGTTCTCTATTTGTCTTTTATGATACATAAATAAACTCAGTCAATTGGTTAGGAAAGTGTGATATGACTACCACTTATGTAACACCTACTCGGTGCCAAGTTTGCTTTGTAGTCTATATTATCACTGTTCTTCAGGTTAATCTCACAAAGTTATTTATAATTATCATTTTCTTTAAGATGACAAAAGTGAGATAAGATGCTACCATCTGGGAGGCAGGGTTTTCACCTAAGCACAGTACACAGCAGATTGGGGTTATAGAGCTATTTTTAGGGAAGTAGTTTTTAAGTGTTATAGTTTAATAATTAACCAGAGGCAAGGGAGGGGATGTTTGTTACAAAGTCGGATTCTGGGGGCCCAGCTGTGGGATGCCCTCGTCATTTAGATGCACATGGGCCCTTGGAGGATGAATATCAGCCTATGCAAGATAATTTGGATAAATACCAGTCTATGCAAGATAACTTAATTTGGTTTATTTTATACTGTAGGTTTTAAACTGCCGTAGGAGGAGGTTTAGAGGCAGACTAGCGACTGTGTACTAAAATTGAACTTGATAGGTAAGTAACAGTCTGCTCACTCAACTCTTCCTCATCACCTCTAGATGCTTATCCCTAGTGATACCTCCCTACACCATCTGGGCTCTTGATGCCTTTAATGAATCTGTTGATCCAGGCTCAACTGAACTGTATTAGCAGCAAAGAGATGGGGAGGTGCGGAGATGGGACTCTCATAGGATAACGTGAGCCATGGCCCTTTGGAACCGTCACAAGCTGTACTAGCTAGTAACTCCTTTCCTATCTGTAGATGGGGAGGACATTCATCTTACGAAGTTATTTGTAAGAATTACCACACCACTTTAGCACATGGTAGGTATTTAGGTATTTATAAATGGTACCTATTATTATTTATTTATTTTTGGGTGAGATATCAAACATGGTAACCTATATTAAAGCATTCTGTGAACCACCTCTCATGCTAGGAAACCCTGTCCCCCAGAATATCTTTTAGAAAATGTGATGAAAGCTATGGACCACTACCGTACAATGAAGCTATACCGTGAGCCACATACGTATTTTTTTTAATTCTGTACTAGCCACATTGAAAAAAGAGGTGAAATTAATTAATTTTAATCATGTATTTTATTTAACCAAATAAAACTGTCATATTTCATCATGTAATTGATATAAAATTAGATATTTAATATCTTTTTTCATACTAAGTCTTCAAAATCTAGTGTCAATATCTCCATCGGGCACTAAACTTTCAATACTAGAGTGAAATGTAGTCCTGCCCAAACAAAATAGTGTTTAATAGAAATGTTATTCTGGGCGGCGCCTGTGGCTCAAAGGAGTAGGGTGCCGGCCCCATATAGCGGAGATGACAGGTTCAAACCTGGCCCTGGCCAAAAACTGCAAAAAAAAAAAAAAAATGTTATTCTGCTTCAGTTTTAAAATTAAAATTATATACCATATAAAATAAAAAAATCAGTGCGTCAGTTACAGGAGGCACATTTCAACTGTTCAACAGGTGTCTGTGGCTACCGTTTTGGGCAGAGCAGCTTTGTAATATGGGACCGTCTTGTGTAGAATTCTGCTGGCACTTGGGCAGGGGTTTGTAAACCTCATGAAGTGCATCTTTGTTTTATTTGCCCTTGCCTAAGAATTGTCTTTTCACATTTTATAACCCAATTCCCAAGGTAAAAGAGTCAACGAATTACTTTCTGTTAGTTCACAGAACATTATTAATGTATGTTAACATGATAAATCCCTTAAGCTAAATCGAACAACCTCCTAGAAGCAGGAAAGTGGCTACTGATTACAATTTAAAAATAAGCTGAGGGCGTTGTGGCTAAACCACTTTTGGCCGCTGTTTTCTATCACTGTCTTCTGGTGTGATGACAGGGTTAACTCCTACATAGAAGATTTTACAGATTTTCACCTTCCGAGACGAGCAAACTTCAGGGGCTGCACTTCTCAGAGCTTATGAAGAAAGATTTTTCAGAAAACCAGGCAGTAGCCACGGAACTTGCATAGATAGGAATTTAAAGTCCCCTTCTATTTTTAGCCAGAGCAACTGCTTGCCAATTCAAGTTTCTGGAAACAGACGTACACCCGCTACAAAACACACTGGCGTAGGGTCAGACCTTTGCCAGGTATCGCTCGAAATCCCCTAAGCCTACTCCCACCGAAACTCGGTAGCGCAATTGTTTTCCCGCGGCTGCAGCTCCAGTCCGCCCCTGCAAGCCCGAGCGCCCGACTCCTCCGCAGCCTTCCCCGCCCCAGTGCCCAGCAGCCCAGCCGGCCCGGGGGCGTGGCCGGGAGCGGGGCGGGGCGTGACCGGCCCGGGGGTGGGGCCAGGGGGCGCCAGGAGGCGGAAGTTCCCGCGGGCGGTGGGGACGGCGCACGCACCGCGACTCACTTGTCAGCGCTCCTCTGAGGCTGAGGCAACGCAGCGCCGGACCCGAGGTGAGTGGCCTCCGGCCGCGAGGCGGGAAAGAAGCGGTCGCGGTGCGCAGAGCGCAAGGAGGGAAGCCCAGCCGAGGAGGAGAAGAGGGTGCTCTCCGCGCCGGGGTGGCTCCTCAGGTGCTTTCCGGGCGCTGGGCGGTGGAGGTGGGAGAGCCACGCTGAGGGAGAGAGGAGCGGTCGGAGAGGGCAGCGCCCGAGGTCCCCGCAGCCCGGGCCGGCGGGGACAAGCGCACAGGGGCAGGGGCGCGCGAGCGGCGCCCTGGGGTGGCGCGGACGGGCTCTCGGGCACTGCCGCTGCGACCCTCCCGGCCGCCGGCGTCGCGAGGCACTCGCCGAGCCGTCCAGGTCCACCGCGTAGGGCGCCAGCCTCGCGGGGCCGATGGGGGAGGCAGCGGCACTGAACGCGAAAGGCGTCGTATTTTTTCTTTGCTTTCAGACAACTGAGAAGCATTTATTTAATGACTGGAGAAAACTGTGCGTCCAGAAATAAAGCTCGTTTAAAAAACAAATCTGTCCTGAACACCAGATTTATTAATACTTAGGTACTTCGGGGGGTTTTGGAAAGCTGTACGTACTGTGGGTTTGACAATAAGTGGAAAAAGGAAGGGCGTGTGGACGCGGGCAGAGCTTGGAAAGAAAATTCGTGGCTGCGCTGGGCAGGGCAGGTCTAGGGTGTGATCGCCAGATCCTATCCCAAGTCCGCCTTCCTGACGGTGAGGACGTCGGAGCCCGCCTGCCACGGAAACTGCGCGCTCGGGAGCCTTATTTGGCAAAGGGCTAGGCGTGAACCTCTCCTGGAAAACCGTCTGGTCGGCGCTTTCATCCCTGCCTGCCTGCGCCTTCAGTTCTCAAGCTTTCCCTTCATTGTCTCGCAGTGGTGGTGGTATTGGGGGGAATTTCAACACCCAGTATTTCTCTTTAATTTCAGGCTCTTCTTGTCACTCTCCTTGCCCAGTGCTAGAGCAAAGACATTGTTTTAGGTTTCCCCTAAAAGAAGTCCATGACTGTACAGAAATTCTAACATTTTCTACGTGTTCGAAAGCGGAGTGGGCAACTGTTTCCTGTCTGCTTGGTATTTTAGGAAGGGGCACTAATAACTAGATGGCGGAGACCTGGAAAAGGCCAGTGAAAATGCTGCCATTGCTTAGGACACACGATCTTTTAAGGCAAATAAATTCCAAAATGAAGCTAAGCCGGGGAATGTAGAAATGAACCAACACTGGCTAGAAATGAAATGACACTGGTTTTGCAGTGTGGCCAGAAATTTTAATCACAAATGGGAGAAGTCAGGAAGGAGTCCTCGAGTAAAGGGAAGTTGTATATACGTGGGTTGATGCATACGTGAAATGCATTTTCTTGTAGGGAAGAGCAGAGTCAGAGAAGTTGAGCCCAACTTTCAGAGTCTGAGACAAGTTAAAGATTAACAAAGTTGGGCAGGCTTCCTGTGAGGTGTATCTGTTGGCTTTACACACCTCTGATTTGTATTGTGTGCCAATTATCAAGACAGTTTTTCTCTACTAGTTTTATGAAAATCTTTTCTGTTTGACGTGGGAAAACAGTGAAATTGTGTGTTTCTCACCTATATGCAATTTTGACTTCTCACCTATATGCAATTTTGGGTTCTTTTTAGTGCCCTGTGCCCCTTGACTTCAGCATGAAGTAATATGTTACTGCCTAGAGGTTCAGAGTACTGCCACACCAGTAGAAAAGCTCATTTGTTTTCTAGAAGATGCAGTGCATATTTTCCCTGATGTATTTATTTATTTTTTCAAGAACTAGGCTTAAAGTTTTACCTCATTTTTGCTTTATGGGGAGAAGGAATCTGCTATAATATACCCAGTGGTTTGAATATCTACATCTGCCACACCTAGCAGATTCATATTTGGTATAATGCGATAGAACTTTTGAACGGTTTAGTAAAAAATGAAAAAATATTTAAAGACAGGTAATATAAGGTGATGATTTTGTTCCTCAGCTCAGATTTTCCAAGGAAGTATTTTAAGAATTATGTATCTGAAAATAAAAAAAAAGAATTATATATCTGTCACCCCAGTACATTGTGGGGTGTGGGGGAAGGGGTCATAGGGAGAGGGAAGGAGGGAGGGAGTGTGGGGGGGTCACCGAGTGTGACACATCTCTTGGGGATAGGACACAATTATAAGAGGGACTTTACCTAACAAATGCAATCAGTGTAACCTGGTTCTTTGTACCCTCAACGCTTTCAACAATAAAATATATATAATCTGTTATATTTCTAATATTTTTTAAAGAAGGAACTATTTTGTTTCTTAGTATTACCCTACAAAAAAATCCATTCTTCCCATTCTCTCCTGCCACTGTAACAATCAGTAGTAAATTCCAAGTTAGACTTCTTTGTTTTTTTAAAAAAAATTAACATGAAAGTACTACCATGAGAGTGAGTGTGAACACACTTAACAGTAAAACACAGAAAAAAGAAAGTTCTCAAGTATTGGTTCTTTTCTAACATGCCAGTCCAGTCTCCTGCCTTAACCTTGCCGTTCTACTACATTTAGTCATAATCTTTAGTGGGTGATAAATACCTACTCTCTACTCTGGCTGATGAGGTGTGTGTATAAAACAAAAAACAGACTCTGACTAAAATATCACTGCACCAGAGTATTGTCTGTCATTGCCTATCTGAAGGACAAGTAGATAATACTTCAACTGTGGAAAATGTTTTATATCCCTGTAAGTGAAAATATGAGTTGCAGTTCATTATTAGAAAGAGTAGTTTTGTGCATTAAAAAATAATTTATTGCTGGGTGCAGTGTTGTACACCTATAATCCCAGTTACTTAGGAGGGTGAGGCAGGGGGTAGGGAGAACTCCCAAGCCCAGGAGTTTGGGCAGCATAGTGAGACCCCCATCTTAAAAAACAAGACAAAACAAAATAAATTTCTCAGAAAGAATTTAATGTTTAGAAAGCATGAATGGAAGCTTACTGATCCATAGTCCCTTTTATATGTTAGAGTCATGTAGAAATTAAGTAAAAGAAATTTGAAAGACTCTTGCTAACTATAAGCAAAAGAATATGTGAAGGGAGGAAAAAATCATTTTGAATTCAACCTGTAATAACTTCTTGTTCTTTCTTATATACATTAATCAAGTGCGGTAAAGTACTTTGGTTAAAATTTGAATGCAAGAAGCCACAAAATTGGATGGTAGTAAGTTATAAAACTCATCAAGTGTCTGTCTAGAAATATATTCTTTTTAAAAAATATATACATATATACTTTAAGTCCTTATCCCCACGGAGAATACATTGGAGGCCACTGACATTGTACCCCACAGGCAGAAACATATTCTCATATGGAATCTTTAAACTATGAAAATTCGTATGAATGTAAGAATTGTATTAGCTCATAGATTCCCCTTTTTGGAGTGAAATTAATAAAGAACTTCTCTGTGTCCTTTCACCATCCCACAGATAAAATATTAAACGTAATTGGCTTTATATTAAATGTTTTTAAATATGTAGTAGAGTTTCAGGTAAACATTTTTTTGACCATCTAATTTTTTTCACAGTGTCTTTCATCTTCTGGCCTTGGACTTTGAGCCATTAGAGTCATGAGCAACTACAACGTGTCCTTGGTTGGCCCAGCTCCTTGGGGTTTCCGGCTGCAAGGTGGCAAGGATTTCAACATGCCACTGACAATCTCTAGCGTAAGCAAACTTTACAGATTTTGTTACAGATGTTCATTCAGTGGTTGGTCCTGGAAACCTGAGGGCTGAGTTGTTGAATTCTCTGTTGACCTATACTCTACTTATTATGATTGCTTGCAGGAGTTACTATCAGCAGATTTAGTTATCTATAACAAAGGACAGGAAGAGGGCAGTTAGCAAAGATAATTCATTTCATTTTACCTTATTTTTCCATTTTCCTCCCAATTTTCATAATAAAATGGAAAAACATTTAATTAGGGGACCGACCATAAGTTTTTGAACTGTCTATTTTTATTTATTTATTTTGAGACAGAGTCTCACTATATCACCCTAGGTAGAGTGCCATTATCCACAGCTACGTACAACCTCAAACTCTTGAGCGTAAGTGATTCTTTTGCCTCAGCTTCCTAAGTAGCTGGGACTACAGGCACCCAACATAACACCCACCTATTTTTCTGTTGCAGTTGTTATTGTTGCTTAACTGGCCAGGGCTGGGTTTGAACCCACCAGCCTAACCGCTGTGCTATGGGTGCTGAGCCTGAACTATCTTTTTTTTTTTTTTTTGAGACAGACCCTTAAGCTGTTGCCATGGGTAGAGTCATGTGTCATCACAGCTGACGGCAACCTCCAACCTCTGGGCTTAAGCGATTCTCTTGCTTCAGCTTCCCAAGTACCTGGGACTACAGGCACCTGCCACAATGCCCAGCTATTTTTTGGTTGCAGTTGTCGTTGTTTGGCCAGCCTGGGCTGGATTTGAACCCGCAGCTCTGGTATATATGTGGTTGGCGCCTCCGCCACTTGAACTACAGGTGCCCAGCCTGAACTGTCTTTAATTTAGGGATTCTCTGAACCTTAGTTTCTTCATATGTAATTTTAGAAGGTTGTGCTGTGAGATTTTAATAGTTTCTCCAAAAGCTTGTTATTAAGACTTCCTGATCAAAAGTCAGTAAAGTAGGCTGGGTGTAGTGGTTCTCAGTTGTAGTCTTAGCACTTTGGGAAGCTGAAGCAGGAGGATTGCTGAAGGCCAGGAGTTCAAGACCAGCTAGAGCAAGAGTAAGATCTAAACTCTACAAAAAGTAGAAACATTAGCTGGGTTTGATGGTATGCACCTGTAGTCCTGTAGGAGTTTGAGATTGTAGTGAGCTGTGAAGATGCAATTACACTCTACCCTAGGTGATAGAATGGCACCCTATCTTAGATTTTTTTTAATAAAATACTGTTTTTGTTATTAGTTCCTCAGCTCACTTTCTTGTGAATGTGATAGCCAACAGTAAATGGCCGAAAGCTACTTAACCTTTAAAGAGGATAAGAAGGGCTTGGATCTACAACTAGGTGGTCAGCCTATGAATAATTGAGATTTGGCATTTTGCCTCATTGTGGATTTAGTCTAAATGTATTCTGTATATGTATTTTAAGGATGTGTTTTAGTTATGACGGTAATACTGATGAGGGGTGTAATTACAGCTTCTATTTATTGAGGGTTGACTGTATGTCAGTGTTTCACTTTCACCACCAGTAGGTAATAATTATTATTAATTACTGTATAACTTTTTAGGGGGTTGTTTTTATATATCCAAATTAATAGGAATTTCTAGTCCTCTTTTACTGAAATGGTAGCATACTAGAAGTACTAGTCCAACAATTTATGGTGGAGAACTTTCTCTCTAAATAAGGAGTTTAAAAAATTATAGTTTCTTCTAGGGAAGTAACATTTATTTATCCAACCTTCTGCTGAAGGTGCTCATGTTGTTTACAATATTATTGCTACAAGCAGTGCTACTGTGATTACTGTATAAAAATCCATATGTAACTATATGTACTCATGTCATGTTGATAGGTTGTGCAGTGAGTGAAAATACCTATTTTGTGTCCTCTAACCCCAGTCTTAACAACGAGTGCTATAAATGCATAATCTCATTTAATTATCATAGCAGCCTGTGAAACAGTGGTAGTCCCATTGTACAGAACCGCTTTGAGCTTACATATCTGTTGTGGAAGATTTGGCTTTTAAGCAATGATGTTGTGCTGCTTCTCCAATATTTCATTTTATCTTAAATTTAGTTATGTTGTTTCTTTAATCAGATATTTAGAAGATTATCATTTTGTTTAATTATATATGTATATGTACACAAACATATATTCTGCATCTTACAGTGTACACATATATATACATATATATCTCTCCAGCTTGATTTTGAAAGGTTAAATATACACATCCCCACGTATCTATTAAAATACTACAAATCCCATTTTACAAACTTTAATGAAGTTTCCTTTGTTTGTTGACTATAGATTTAAAATAGTTGCCTTTAATTTATCACCAATTAGTGTCGATTCCATTTAATCAGATTTTGAAAGGAAATACATTCATACATAGTCTAGCATGCAAGTTTTAAGACTTTGTGGTTAGATGAAATTTTAAATGTAAAGCTTCCATGTGAAAATGTGTTGTGATTTATTCCTGTTTGAGTGAAGTGTTTTTTTTTTCCTTCTCCTGAAGATGTGTCATAAGAACAGGAACATTATTTTAATATTATCTGTCTTTATGTTTTGTTAACATTATTTTACATTAACTTTGAATATTGTACTATAGTTATCTAATGATAATTATTGTTTCCTTTAAAATACTTATATTTTTGCTGAGAAATAGACCAGAAACAAATTGATGCCTAAATGAGATAAACTTAGTGATGACTTTGTTGATGGGTAAAAGAAATGCAAATGGAATGTGTAAATTTATAATATTTACTAAAAGTACCATGCCTTTAAAGAAGTTTTGTGTGCTTTTGTTCCCTGGCAGACAGTTTGAGGTGCTTGCTCTGTGTTGTGTTGCTGATAAAACAGAACGCTGTGTGCATACGTGTGTGCCCTCTCCTGGCACAGAAGAAATGCTTTCCTTGTGTAGACAGAGTACTAATTAAAGGATTTTGAACATACTGATTAAAAGAGACTATGGTAACAAAGCTGCTGAGTTATTTCTGTTCTCTTACAAAAGTCTCTGCCATCTACTGTGACCTTTTTGGGTCTTGTGCAGTGGGGCATGCAATTCATTCTGGGCTGGAGAGGATTGGAGGGGGAGAGGGAGAGGGAGGAGAGAAGGGAATGTTGGCTCAACAGGGCTGCCGGGCTGTTGGCCTTTCATTGTAGTTATTTTTAACCCCTTGTGTGGTTTAATTTAAACATGCCTAGTAATATTATAGTAATAAAGATCTCTGTTTAATAACTCATTTATGTTTGGTAAGATTATTAATGTTATAAATTTTTAACTTACTCTCATCTTAATTAGTTCTCTGGTTATGTTTATTGGGCCTTAATTAGATAAAATTACTGGGATTTTTTTCACTTACCAAGTTCTTTAATAGTATCAACAAGCAATTAAAATCTGAAAGCATGCCTTAAAACATGTGATTTAATGATTCTCTTATTTCAGTAATGCATACGGAATTCTTATTAAGGTGTGGTACACATTACATCTCCCACAGTTGATAGGGAACAGTTATATTTTAAAAATTTATGCTCCATTCAAATTAAAAAATCAGAAGTTTGTGCTTTGTTGGGAACTGCATCTTTATATTTAAAGTTCAAAAGTATACTTTTTTTTCATCAGGCATTATGTTGAACTCCAAAGGGCTATTTTTACATTCATTGGTAACACTGGAACTCTGGTGTCCAAATTGACTTTTGAGATAAATAAGCCACTTGAACATTCTGGATTTTTTGGAATTCTGTTCTACCATCATGTCAATATGCTGAATATTATCTAGATCTTAAAGCATACCACCTATAAAATTTTAATATTTTCATCAAATATGCTCATCATCAACAGTGAATGAATTTTATTTACTGTTGTGGATGGATTTCTAAGATAAGATTGGCAACCTGCTAATTATTTATTTATTTGTTTATTTTTTATTGTTGGGGATTCATTGAGGTTACAGGAAACCAGGTTACATTTGTTAGGTAAAGTCCCTCCTACAATTGTGTCTTACCCCCAAAAGGTGTGTCACACACTGAGACCCCACCCCCTCCCTTCTCCTGCTAACTTTTTAAAAGGATCCACAGACTGCTGTGATCGCATGATCACATGTTATTGTCTTCAATTTCCTATCCTTGAAGTGGAGTGCTGGCTACAGAAGTTTGCAAGCTGTCTTTTTATGACCCTATATTTATGAAATTGCCCTGAAGCCATGGAATGTGGGGATGGGTTTCATTGTAGCATTCTGGGTTTGTTGGTCTTTGCCAGTATATTTTATAAGAGGAAACAGGAGACTTGTTACATAATTCAAAGTTATATTTTGGCCAGTTGATGTTCCTCATGATGGAATTACAAGAAGGATTACATATTTGTGAATAATATCTTTTAAGTACAACATTTTAAAGTTGAAATCCTGTGCTGTGTGTTATTTTTTGATGTATAATGTTAGAGCTTTTTTCTTCACTATCAGTATTTGGATTCCTGAAGATGATCCCCTAATTCTCTAAAAGCATATTTCACGTGCTTGTTTAGCAGGTAAGAGTGAAGTCAGACTTCTAAAGACCCAGGTAATAATGGTTTTGATTCTCAAGAGTTAGGGGAGGATTAATTGTTATAAACTCAGACAAGATTTTAATTTGATTTCAAAAGTAGAAGAAATTTACCATTTCCTGGAGTTTAGAGCCTTGTTTGAGAGTATAACACACAGTAGAGAGAGAGAGTGTTGTGAAACAGTTTGCTGTGAATTCATTCACTTAGTAGTTAATAGGAATACTTTCTAGAAGCCACTGAAGAAGATACAAAGTATTGGGGAGTACAGAGCTTGGGTGGAAAATAAAGAAGCAGAGTACTGCAGTACCAGACCGTGTCATAGGACCTGTCATAAGACAATACGCTGTGAAAAGACAGTCACGTAAGTTCTCAGTTTAAGAGAGAGTTAATTTAGTTTGAGTAATTATATAACGTATATTTTATAGGTATGTTCTCTCTTTGCTTTTAAAATATTAATTATCTTTCTTGTGGGATTCAGAGACCTATCTTTTCCCAAGTGACAGTTTTCTATTCTTTGTGGTCTCAGGTGTCAGGAATATATTGAAGACCTATTTTTTGTCTATTATTTGATTTTTTTTTTTTTTTTCAGTTTTTGGCCAGGGCTGGGTTTGAGCCCGCCACCTCTAGCATATGGGGCTGGCGCCTTATTCCTTTGAGCCACAGGTGCTGCCCAACAGATTCTTTGTGTGTGTGTGTGTTTGTTTGTTTGTTTGTTTGTTTTTGTCTATTATTTGAAAAAAATCTTATCAGCATGTTTAGATGTTTGTATTTGTAGAGGTTGGCTTCCTTTAGGAAGAAGTTATTTGAACTGGTTTCCAAAGGATGAAATTTGAACACCTCAAAGTCAGTATTTCCTGTTGGTTTTTAGTAGGCAACGAAGACAAAGACGTTTCTTGCCTTTGCTTTACTCTGAGTAAAGCTGTGAATACACTTGAGTGATTCTCCAGACTTGCCAGCTGCAGAGTTTCCCTCATAGGGAGGACAGAAAGACTTTCAGTCTTCTCAAGCTGAAATAGGAGAACTGTCCTACCTGGAATAAATGGGCCTATTGTTAATTTTGAGCTGTTGAGTATTTTCTTTTACATTCCCTCCCAGCTACCCTGTCATAATGCCAAGTTAGAAAGTTAGTTTGTGTAACAATATCATATATATTTTGCATGTATGTTCTTTCTCTGCTTTAAAGATACTAATGACCTTTTTGTGTGGGGTTCAGAGACTGATGTGGCAGTTTTCTATTTTTTGTGGTCACAAACATCAAGAATGTCAGAATAATTCTGAAGACATTTTCCTGGTCTGTAATTTGTCCAATGAAAATCTTTCAATATATTTTACTGCTGATTAGTTTTAGGAAAAAAGGGGCTGGCTTGTTTGACTTTTGGGCATTTTGGAGAGTTATTTGTTAAGAGAAACTTAACTGGTAAGCAGGAATTTTGTCTGATAGAGGAAACACTAAGACTAGCATTTTAGACCTAAGTCAGGATTGTTATATGACCTATTCATCTACTCACGAGTTAGGTATGGTATTGACCTACTTAAACTGAGTATACTGGAGTCTCTGGATATTTTAGTTATTTTGAGAACTTTTGTGGTAAAAAGCTTGTCTTTATGATAGGTATTTGTCACACTGCATGTGAATATGTAGTTCACCAATTGTGTGTGTCCATGACATCTTGTTTACCCTAGTTCTTACCCAGGGCAGGGTGTGTCCTCCCCCCCCCACCCCGTTTATAACTGTATGAAGGGGAAATCTGGTATTAATCTAGAAGCAAGCATTGCTCTGTACAAAAAGTGGGGGAGCTGTTCCTGTGACATCTTTTAAAGAATAATTATATTTGAGCTTTGGCAGGTGAGACTGTCTAGGCCTTTGTTTATCAGTTTCTGAGATGCAGAGAATACTGAGTGTGTAATATAAAATTTGTCAAAATGAGAAACTGTCATGTGGAAATATCAATATGTATATGTGTTTGCCAATAAATGACATAATAGGAATAATAAGAGAAAACATTAACTAAAGAGCAGTCCCCGTGGCATCTGCTGATTCTTCAGGTGTTCTAGGAGAAGGGCCCTGACTCTGTAGCCACATTGAGAAGGCAGGTTTGGTTTTTTAATTAACAGAAAGGTAAAATCACTTCTCTAGTAGAAATACTTCATTTTTGTTAAGAATTTTTTTAGTTAATAAACTTTTTATGAATGGACAAAGCAGAGAACATTCAATGAGTATTTAAAATTAGATTTGGAAGAATTTTCAGTAGTATTAAAAAACTGAATTTCTCAAATCATGTATTCATGTCCTTTATCTTCTCTCACTTTCTTATTTTTTTCTTGCCTGTTGCGTAAGTAGAATTATCTATTCTTCTGTAAATAGTCACATTTCTTTTATAGCTGATATTGTCACTCATTTTGTGTGACAGTTACTAGAATAAAGTTCAGCAACCTCCATGGCATTTAGTACTCCCCACAGGGCTAAGCAGTTGCAGCAAATGTCACCGATAGGCCTAAATGGAGGAGAGTAAAGTAAAGTAAACTAGGAAAGTTAAAGGAGGGAATGAGAAAGAGAAGGATGGATGGAGGAAAAAAGAAAGAGGACATCTTTAAAAGGTCACAATGGAAACAGTTATTTACTGAGTCAGATTTGGTATTTAAGAAATCTTCCTGCTTAATTCTTCACCCTTCTTGCCTTGTAAAGTTTCTTTAATTTATGATTTTCTTTAGGTAAGACATTCACATGGTTTGAAATTCAAAAGGTACATTAGGGTAGAGAGGGAAGAGTCTCATGTTACCGTCATTTATTTCTTCATATTGTGGGCAGGAGTGTCTCTATAGAGCTACTTGACAGAATCAGTCAAAATTTACTCCCCTGTGACTCAGCAGTTCCATTTCCAGGAGTGACTGGTGTTAGCAGTTTCTTGTGTATACATCCAGAGATAATCCATGTAGTTATATGTAAATAGGTATCTATCCCTCCCAACACAAATAGTATCCTTAAAGAAATACTTACTTTTTGGCACTTTTTTCACTTAACCTAGTATTACTAAATATATCTTTTTTTAACCACTACATTGTGTTTCAGTCTGTAATTATTTATTTAACCAGTTCCTATTGATGGATAATTAGGCTTTTTCTAGTGTTCCCTTTTATTGACACTGCAGTGTAAGTTTTGCCCATATATATGTATGAGCATGTATGTCACATAAATTCCTGGAAATGGAATTGCTGAGTCAGAGGGTGGTATACATTTGTAATTTTGATTGATTCTGTCAAATATCTCTGCAGAGACACTCCGACCCACAATATGAAAATGTATGTTTCCCTGTACCTGTACAAGTGTAAGTTTCAGCAGATCGTATGCTTTCCAGTCAGATGGGCCAATTTCTATCTGTCTCTGTTTAAATAAGGCTTAATCACAAATATTCTACTAAGGATTCACTCTGTTAAGTGGCTCATTTTATTCTATTTTTAAGAGAATATATATGAAATCAAATGTGCTGTCCTTTTCTAAGTGGAGATGGTATTTTCTGGATTCCTTCATCCAGAGCTTTTACTAATAGTTGTTGCTGTCATTTGTTTCACATCTCTCTCTTCTTTTCCTTTCTGTTTCTTTTCTTTTCTGTTTTGTCTCTGTCACTCATACTGGAGTGCAGTGGCATGATTGTAGCTCACTGAAACCTTGAACTCCTGTACTTAAATGATCCTCCATGGTGGCCTCCTAAGTAGTTAGGTCTATATGCAGATGCCGCTGTGCCCTGCTAGTTTGTTTTCCTATTTTCTAAAATAATTTCCTTTCTGTGTTAACATAGTAATCCTAATTATATGGCAAAGGATTTTGTATTATTGTGGAACAATTTTTGGCATAGTGCCCTGTCATAGGTGATTTTTAAAAAATCAAGCAAATCACATTTAATGGACTCAAGGTTGTTACCTTTGGAGTTTCTCCAGTAGCCTGATATAAAGTCGACTCTGGAACAAGGTAGGAGTTGCCTTCCGACACATAAGAGTTGCAGATCCACATATAACTTTTGGTTCTCCTTAAACTTAACTACTTACTGATAGCCTACTCTTGACCAGAAGCCTTACCAGTAATGTAGTCGATTAACACATATTCTGTCTGTTATATTGAATGTACATTTTGTGTTATATATTGTATTCTTATAAGAACAAGCTAGAGAAAAGAAAATTTTATTAAGAAAATAATAAGGAAGAAAAAAAATAAGTACTATCATTCAGTAGAAGTGGATTATCACAAAAGTCCTTATCCTCACTATCTTCAGATTGAGTTGGTTGAGGAGGAAGAGAAGGGGTTGGTTTTGTTTGTCTCTCCAGGGTGGCAGAGGCAAAAGAGGTAGTGGATGTGGAAGGAAGGGCAGGAGAAGCAGACACATTTCATGTGACTTTATTGAAAACAGCCTGCCTGCGCAAATCAAACCTGCATTCAAGGGTCCTTGGCATTGCATGATTTCAAATCCCACTCTGCTCTAGCTCCCTTTGTATGATGTGACAAGGATGTTGACCATTATGAGGTGTTCAGTAGGGTACTGGGGCATGGTAAAATTCACCCTCATGAGCTGCACTGTGTTTTTATTAGCAGTGTTTTTAGCCAGTCCAGCTTAATGCAAGTCACATAGTTTTTTTTTTTTAGATTGTTATGTGTATGAAATAGTATATCTTGGTAGTGTACTTGGGATATTTTGATACAGACATACAGTTTGAATTAGTCAAATCAGAAAGCTGGACATGGCAGCTATAATCCTAGCACTTGGGAAGGCAAAGATGGAGGATTGGTTGAGACCAGTCTGAGCAAGAGCAAGACTCTGTCTCTACAAGAAAAGGAAAAATTAGCTGGGCATGGTGGCATGCATCTGTTGTCTCAGCTAGTTGGGAGGCCGAGGCAGAAGGATCGCTTGAGCCCAGGTGTTTGAGGTTGCATTGAGCTATGATGTGCTTCCACTGCCCTGTAGTCCTGGCAACTGGACAGTGAGACCCTGTCTCCAAAAAAAGAAAAGTCAGAGTAATTGGGGTATTCATCACCTCAAGGGTTTATTATTTCTTTGTGTTAGGAACATTCCAGTTCTACTCTTGTTATTTATTTTATTTAATTTTTTGCAGTTTTTGGCTGGAGCTAGGTTTGAACCCACCACCTCTGGCATATGGGGCCGGCACCCTACTCCTTTGAGCCACAGGCGCCACCTTGTTAAAGTATACCCTACCTGATTGTTGATTATAGTCACTTTGTTACTGTGTAATACTGTTTATTCTGTGTAATTACGTGACTCATACTTTGCACCCTTTAATCATCACCACCCCTCCACTACCCTTCCCACCCTCTGGGAACCATCATTTTACTTTCTAGTCTCTCTGAGTTAATAAATATTATTATTATTATTTTGAGACAGAGTCTCACTGTGTTGCCCTTAGTAGAGTGCAGTGACATCACAGCTCACAGCAACCTCAAACTCCTGGGCTTAAGTGATTCTCTTGCCTTAGCCTCCCAAGTAACTGGGACTATAGGCAACTGCTACAATGCCCAGCTATTTTTTCTTGCAGTTGTCATTGTTGTCTAACAGCCCCAGACTGGGTTTGAACCCACCAGCTATGGTGTATGTGGCTGGCGTCCTAACCTGGGTTATGGATGCCAAACCCAAGTTAATTATTTTTAATACTTACTTCCCACATGTGAATGAGAATGTGTGAGATTTGTCTTTCTGTGCTTGGTTTATTTCACTTAACTTGAAATGAAATGAAATGTTCTCCAGTTCTATCCATGTTGTTGCAAATAGCAAGATTTTATTTTTTTGTGGCTATGTAGTATTCCATGGCATGTATTTATCATAATTTCTTTATCCTTTTGTCTATTGATGGCCTGACACATAGGTTGATTCCAAGTCGTGGCTGTTAACGAATATAGCTGAAATAGACATGGTAGTGGAGATATCTTTTCTTTTTTTTTTTTTTTTTGAGAAAGAGTTTCACTTTGTTGCCCTCAGTAGAGTGCTGTAGCATCACAGCTCACAGCAATCTCAAAAACTCTTGGGCTTAAGGGATTCTCTTGTCTCAGCTGCCCAAGTTGCTGGGACTCACAGGCGCCTGCCACAATGCCCAGCTATTTTTAGAGATGAAGTCTTGTTCAGGCTCAGCTCCAACCTGTGAGCTCAGGTGATCCACCTAACTCAGCCTCCCAGAGTGCTAGGATTATAGGTGTGAGCCACCACATCCAGCCAGAGATAACCTTTTGATAGACTGGATTCTTATCTTTTGGATATATACCCAGCATTGGGATTTCTGGGTGCATGTGGTAGTTCTGTTTTACTTTTTGAGGCACCTCTGTACTGTTTTCCATAGTATTTGCACTAATTTATGTTTCTACTAACAGTGTATGAAGGTTCCCCTCCCTCCACATCTTCATTAGTATTTGTTATTGTCTGTTTTTTTGATGAATCTATTTTCTGGAGTGAGATGATACCTTATTGTAGTTTCGATTTGGATTTCTCTGATGACTAATGATGATGAGCATTGTTTCATATACTTATTTGGCCATCTGTATTTTTTTTAGAAATGTCTCTTCTTTTGCCTATTTTTAAATCACTATTTAATTTTTTCCAATTGAATTGTTGGAGCTTCTTTTATATTCTAATTATGAATGCCTTGTCAAATGAGTAGTTTGCAAATATTTTCTTCCATTCTGTTGGTTGTCTCTTTCTTTTATTGATTTTTTGCTTTGCTGAAGCCCGATAGGTTTACACCGTAGCATAGTAAGATATACTGATGTGTGACACAATGTGTAATTTCTTTTTAGTCCTGTGTAAACAGCAGGGTTTGTGTGTTGGTAACCATGGTGAAAAAAAGAGTAAGGATGCTATGCAGGGATATTCATATTTTCCATGGTAAAGACGGGGGAAGGAGGAATTTCCCTTTGGTGTGTTGCTGTAAGAGTTTTGAACTAGATTAAGAATTTGTACTGTTTGTTATTTGAATTCTGTGAATTGTTAAATATTTTTCTTTAAGGCCCCAGAATTGGTTTAACAATGGCCACTGTACTTAATGATAATTGTCTGGGATAAAGTTTAAGTTAACAAAAGAGGAAGTAGTTATTTTAATATCATAAACAATTGATGCCATTTGCCTTCGATTGAATGGGGATTTTATTTTGCTGTTGTGATTCAGTTCCACTGGAGGGCTGATTAATAGCCCAATGTTTTTAAAAATGGTTTCTCAGGGTGGCACCTGTGGCTCAGTGGGTAGGGCACCAGTGGGTTTGAACTTGGCCCTGGCCAAAATGCAACAAAAGAATAGTCGGACGTTGTGGCAGGTACCTGTAGTCCTAGCTACTTGGGAGGCTGAGGCAAGAGAATCACCTAAGCCCAGGAGTTGGAGTTGGAGGTTGCTGTGAACTGTGATGCCACAGCACTCTACCAAGGGTGATAAAGTAAGACTCTGTCTCTTAAAAAAAATTTTTTTTTCAGATATTAACTTTGAAATGTGGTAAAATAAAGAAATTTAGAAAGGTTCCTTAAGTTTCTATGATTCTACCACTTGAAAAGCTTTATAAAGAATAAATAGGGGATGGTGCCTGTGGCTCAAAGGAGTAGGGCACTGGCCCTATCCATATACCAGAGGTGGTGGGGTCAAACCTGGCCCCAACCAAAAACTGGAAAAAAAAAAAAGGATAGGTTAAATTGATAGTAATATGGATTCTTAAAATAAAATACCCAAGCCACAGGTACTTCACAGCAGAACACCATTTATATAGCAAGATTTTAACCCTGAATTTAGAAGCAAAAATAGTAAACCCAGTACCATTGTACCTAATTAAAGTCTGGTTGCTATAGTCTATTTACATGAAGACCTTGCCCTTTTGCACTGAAAAAATAATGTTACAAAGTTAGCTGTTTAATATTTAAGAAAGCTGTTTTACGTTAAAAAAAAAAAAAGACTAGTAACAGACAAAAGGCTCAAAACTTGTAGCCACAATACTTCAGATTAGGAAGAAAAGATTATTTTGTAATAGAACTGATCTCTATAGACAATTGTATAAAAGATAACTAAGGGTTCAAATTCCTGTGTCACTTCAAACTCTCTAGTTCAATGGCTTTTGAACTGCTACCTTCAACTTAGATCTCTCTTCCTGGGTTTAGAGTCACATGCTCAGCTGTCCCTTAGAGTAGCTCTGCTAGGATGGGCTGTCCATTAGATAGCTGTCCCTTAGATTAGCTCTGCTAGGACAGGCTGCAGATACCTCGATTGGTTTTTGTGTATTTGACCCAACAGTTCTACGTCTGCTCTTCAGTGTCATGCACAACAAATGTACGTGTTTTCACTTTGCAGCCTTTCTCTTTGAGTCTTGGGAAGAAGCCATTTCTTCACATGCTTCTCTCATTACAGTTTCCCCATCTTCACACCCTATAGAAATCGTTTACCTTTAGAAATAGTTCAGGTTTTAAATGTTAGAAATGAATGTAACCTCAGATACTCTACGACCATTTCAGAGGTATAGTTAAGTAAGGAAACTGATTTTCGTGGCTCGGGATAGTGAAGGGTTTAGAAGCTGCTTTGAGCAGTGGGCTTGGTGGAACTTTTACTGTTTTCTCTGTAAATTTTTATAACATATGTATCTTTTGTTTAAAAAAAGAAAGACAACTAAACTTAGCTTTTGCTTTGTACATGTAAACTCTGGCTGGTCTAGGCATGCATGGAGATTGAGAGCCTAAAAGAGGCAGGCTTGTGTTTGTGTGCGCGCACACACGCATACATTTGTATGAAATGATCAAGGATCTTCATGGGAAGAAGTTTGGGAAAGAGATGATTGAGATGTATTCAAGTGTAGTCTTCAGAGATTTTGTTATTATCTTTTCTGGTGGTCCTCTTCTCTTGAATGATTTATGTCAGAGCCCTAAGAGGGCTCAACACATACTTATTGATAAATTAAAAGTAAATCTTAATAAATTCATCTGCAACATAACTTAATAAGGTAATGTGTTACGTGATGATTAGAAGAAGGTATGGCCTAGGGCTACGGGTTTTATTTTAGATTGGGTAGTTAAGACAGGTCTTCTAACTGAGGACGCAACATAGACTTAAGAAATGAGAACTAGTCAGGGGAAGAGCCAGGGGAACTGCGCTGTTGGCACAGGCAGCAGCAAGTGGTGGCCTAGAGACAGGAAAGAGCTAATGTGTTCAAGAAATAGGAAGGAGGCTAGCAGGGCAGGAGCACGGTAAGTAAGAAGGGAGGTAGAGTGAGATCAGGGAAGAGAGGTTACGTCTGGTGCCAAAATGAGAGATATAGAGGTTCCCTGAAGGATACAGAGGATAACACTGAGGGCTAAGGCAGAAAGAGTGGGTTACTATTATATTTTTGTGATCTACAGGCTGGCGTGTTTTGTAGATGGTTTTTGATAGAAGTTCTAGGGGAAGAATTAAAAAAAATAACTAGGTTTCCAGTTTGGAAACAAAACACCCATTTTAATATATATTTGTTTTGCAAAGTTATTTATAGTTATAACAAATATGCAATTATTTTTTAGTTGTTTTTTGCACATTGATTACATTTTTTTCTATTTTGTGTTCCTTTAAATTTTGTTACTATTATTGTAAGAAGCAGCTTGTTTCCCAGATGGCTTCTGTTTTCATTTCCTTATGATGTTATGACCTTTTCTACTTTAATAAAGAAATGTTGCAAACACATTCAGGAGTTGTTTATAAATTATTCTGGTAACACATTTGTTAGGATCTGTCGCAAAGACAAAGTAAATGTTAGGATGTTTATTCTAGGTTAGATCTCTTGAGCTGAAAAAGGCGTGTCTACTTTTAAAAAAAGAATATTTTCAGGATAAGAATGTTGAATGTTTTCACGCCTGTTGTTTGGTTAGTACACCCAATGCCAAGAGTTACATTTTATGACCTTTTAGTCTAGTAGAGAGTGTTTATAAGATTTAATAAATTTTTCATTTCTGAGTTTTCAGAGAAGTCATTTGATTAGGGTTAACCTCTAATTAGAGAAGGCTGATTGATAATTAAGTCTTTAGTAAATTCAGATTTTCATGCGTTAAAAACTTTTTTTTTTTTTTGGAGATAGAGTCTCACTGTGTCACCTTCAGTAGAAGGTGCTGTGGCGTCACAGCTCACAGCAACTTCAAACTCTTGTGCTTAAGCAATTCTCTTGCTTCAGCCTCCTAAATAGCTGGGACTACAGGCAACCGCCACAACGCCCAACTTTTTTTTGTTGTTGTTGTTGTAGTTGTCATTGTTGTTTAGCTGGCCTGGGCTGGGGTTTGACTGCCAGCCTCAGTATATATAGCTGGTGCTGTAACCACTGTGCTACAGGTGCCGAGCCTGTTAAAAACATTTTAATGGACAAAGCGTCATCGATACCACATAGCTCGAGGTGCTCAGTATGAGTCCTAATACCCACATTATTACGTAGTAAATGATGTAATGTCATATTCAAGATCAGATTTTTATAAATTCAGGGAAATAAGTTTTTCTATGCATTTTGGGGTATATTTGGAAAATGATACTTTACAACCAACTTACAAATTATCTGTATTAAATATGATAAAATAATATACTATGTATAAAGCTACTTTAATATGTAGTTTTCTTAATGATTTTATCTTAAGATTTAAAGTAATAAATAGTAATTAATTTCTAGCCTAAATAAAAAAAGATTCAGGTATAATGTATATATTCATCATTGTATAATGATGAGTGATCAGAAATGTGAATATTTTCTTATCAAAGCTAATATGTTAGCATATTTTTAATTGATTTTCTTTTTACAAGGATCTCCTAGGATTTGCCTTTTCTCCCACTGACCCCTATAGTTTAGGACTATATTTTTAGTGAACCGTATTCTGCATGTCATTGCATATATTTTGAGAGCCAGCTCTGCAGCACAGTGCCTGCGTGTGAATCCTGGCACTGTAACTTACCAGCTAGATAGATGTGGGCAAATTATTGAACTGTGCCCTGGTTCTTCACTTGTCATATGTGGGTAAAAAATAGTATATCATAGGATTATTGAGAGAAATAAATGAACACACATAAAGTTCTTAGAACAGTGCCTGGCACAAAGTAAGTACTCAGTTAAGGTTCCTTAATGATAACAATGCATTTTACTTTATAGTAAATATTTACTAGCAATATGTAGCTGAAGCTGTTTAGATTCAGTTTGGATTCCACATTTCTTAGATAATATCATCTTCAAAATTTAATTCTAGTTTTCTTTTTTGAAAGTTTTATGTGTATATATATATTTTTTTTTATTTGCAGTTTTTAGCTGGGGTTGGGTTTGAACCCACCACCTCCAGTATATGGGGCCAGCACCCTACTCCTTGAGCCACAGGTGCCACACCCTCCAAATTTTTTTTTTTTATGTATAATTTTTTAGAAGCACTATTCTCAATGCACACACACACATGCGCCATTCAAATTGAATTACTTCGTGAAGTACTTTCTTTACAGTCAACATGTAATAAATATTTGTTGAATGAGTGGTCTGTTTCCTTTTCCATCTGTCAGGGTCTGGCATAAACTCTCAAAGAGATTTGAAGGTGGGTTGGCACTAGTAGTACCTCCGATTAGACCTTCATCCCACAGTGATTACCATTTACTATAATTTTTTTTTTTAAATTCTTTCAAAGTAGCACAATATACTATATGGCTGGTGAGAAGCAGTTGCTCTAGGAAACAATTTTCTTCTCCAGTGAAGGATAAATTTGCTAATAAGAGAGAATACGTAAGTGGAATGTGGACGAGACAAATTCATGTGCCTGCCCTTGTACTATCTCTTTCCAGGAGTTGTACAACAAAAGCAGCCTTGTCTGGAGCTCTCTATGTTCCTGTGTTGCCATCGTGTTTCCCAGGTCACAGCCAGCTGGATGTGGGATGGTGCCTGACCCAAATGCAGCCATTTGTAGAGATAATTAGGAGATTTCTATGTGGTCACGCTGGTTGCAAGCTCAGTGAATTCTGTGAGATACAGAATTCAACAAGTCTGAACTCAGCCATACAAATAAATTCATTTGTTACTCATTTATTTACTCATTCCACAAATATTTGTTGAATATCAATAATACGCTAGACTTTGGTCTAGAAGCGGTGGTGAATAAGACAAATTCTATGTGCCCTCTCAAATCTATATTTTAGGGAGTTGAAGAAGAAAGATAAGAAACAAATAAAAATTGTTGGTTATAAAATGGTATGGGGCAAAACAAAGAAGTGTAGTAAAAGAGTGGCAGTTGAATATGGGTTACTAATTTGCAGAAGGTGAGCGATAATAAGCCCTCAGAGATTAGGTGACATTTGAACAGAGACATGGATTAAGTCTGAAACAGCATTTAGGGCAAAGGATAAAGACCTGGAGGTGAGCATTTGCTTGACAGGGAATAGGTGGTGCAAGTGGCTGCAGTAGACAGAATGAAGGGAGGAGTGGTAGGAGTTGATTTTAGAGTTGAAAGTAGTTATTTTCCCAAATTAGATGTATTAAAATCCTGTAATATGGTTAGTTGGTAGGACAGAAGCATTTCTTCCTTAGAAAAAGGGGGGAGTGGTTCATGCCTGTAATTCTAGCACTCTGGGAGGCCAAGGCAGGAGGATCACTTGAGGCCAGGAGTTCAAGACCAGCCTGGGCAACATAGTGAGAAAAAAAAAAATTAACTACTGTGGAAGCTGAGGTAGGAGGATGGCCTTTGTCCAGGAGTTTGAGGTTGCATTGAGGTATGTTCACATCATCTCACTCCAGCCTGGACAGCAAAGGCTTATTAAAAAAAAAAAAAAAAAAGATTTCAACAGAGTTTTTTTGTAAATATTTTCTCTCAGGTTTGAAAAGTCTGCTGATTGCAGTGTTATTTTATTAAGTACTAATGTTAATTATTAATAATATTTGAGGTTTAAAAGGTCATAAACACTGCTATTTGCATTCTTGGTACTGTTGTTTATATGTAGGAAGAGAACTGATGATGAATGAGAAGTGGGGCAGATTATATAGTTCAGTGATAATAACTTCTATGGAGTGATGACTCATTCATTGTTACTGCCATCATTCTAAGAGTTATCACTTTAAGAATTAAGGTGAAATCAAATTATTTTTGCCTCTTTGCCAAGATTTTGGCTTTACCCTTATTTTTCAGCTCTAAATGAGAAATTCAGATTGTTAGAGGCATATTAGTATGTAGAATGTTTCAGTCTGTTTAGAGATTTGTCAAATAACATTTGAAATTGCTTTTTAAGTTTTTTTTCAGAAATGTTTCTTGGGAAACTTTGGTCTCATTCAGTGAATGATTATTAAAAGATTTAATTTTCAGGTATTGTAGTAGGTGCCTGTAGTCCCAGCTACTGGGGAAACTGAAGCAAGAGAATTGCTTGAGACCAAGAGCTTGAGGTTGCTATGAGCTAGGAGCCCATGGCATTCTACTGAGGGCAACAAAATGAGACTCTGTCTCAGAAAAAAAAAAAAAGAAAAATTTAATTTTCACTTGGTATGAATGAGCTTGTGAAGAATGCTAATTTATCTGGTGAATTGGTAATCATGGACCAGTTGTCTTGGCTTTTGTTATAGGTACTAGACTGTTTTCTTGTTGAACTTTTATTGAGGAGGGGCACTTGTTCCAAAGTATTTTTATTATTATCATCATTAAACCTTGGTTTTCCTTAAGACTTAAGTTTTATTATGGCTAGACAATTATATGTTATCCCAATTAAATGTTTCATAATCAACTGTATTATCTTTGTGTCAATGAAACCTCACCCCCCTCTTTTTTTTTCTCCTTGAAGGAAGGCCAAGAAACATTAGAAATTTTCTCATCAAAAGAGATTGCTATATTGGGTGGTGCCTGTGGCTCAAGGAGTAGGGTGCTAGCCCCATATACCGGAGGTAGTGGGTTCAAACTCAGCCCTGGCCAAAAAACTGAAAAAAAAATTGCTATATAAAGGAGGGATTTATTCTAATGGAGAGCTACTTTCTAAATTTAATTTAATGGTAATACTCCAAATGTAATACAGATGTTATGCTTCTTTGGAATTGGTAACAATTTTAAAATTTAATTTTCAGTGATTATGTGAAGTAATTATTTTCATCAACAAAGTTTGGAAGTTGATTTAGCAAACTCTTTAAGATCTTGTGTTTGGTTTTTTGATAATTTATGCTTCTGCAAATATAGTGAACTCTTGAATTTCGTGGTCAAATTTGATCTTCTCCAGAAATGGTTACTTGCATTTGGGTTACTTTTTTTAGCCTTAAATAAAGATATAGTTTTTCTTTAAAAGGAAAATAAAAATTAAAATCCAGTAGATGAAGAGTAGACTTGTGATTACCAGGGCAAGGGGCAGGGGAAAAATGGGAAATTGTTAGCTGGCTATAGTTTCAGTTTTATGAGACAAAAAGTTCTGAAGGTTGGATGCACTAATGTTTAATACTCCTTCCTATAGACTTAAAAATGGTTAAGATGGCTAAAAAGAAGGAAAATAATAGCATAGTGATCTGCTAGATTTTTTATTCGTCTTAACACAGCAGTTCTCAACCTGTGGGTCACGACCCCTTTTAACAATGAAAATACATCACGGCATTAGGAAGGTTGAGAACCACTGTCTTAACACTTTTACTCTATAGAGAAATGGGTTACAAGAATTGCTGGTAGTGGGTGGCTCCTGTGGCTCAAAGGAGTAGGGTGCCAGCCCTATATGCTGGAGGTGGTGGGTTCAAACCCAAACCCAGCCAGAAAGTGCAAAAAAAAAGAATTGCTGGTAGTCATGGGGGAACAGAATGAAAGCGAGAGTGTCAAGGGAAAGGCCTTGGTCAGGAAGGTAATTTATAATTTATCAAACTACAGTACTACTTGTCTCTCTCTTTTTTTAAAATTTCTAATTAATATAAGGGTACATACAATTAGGTTTCATTGCGTTTGATAAAGTCCAAGTTGTAGTTGAGCCCTTCACCCAGGAGGTGTACCCTATACCACTACATTATACCTGATAGGTGAGAAATTGCCAACCCCTCCCTCTTCCCCCCCCTTGAATATAAATGTGTTTTTCTCTCATATGGGCTATGGGCGTGTGGTTGTTGTCTACTAGTTTCATATTAATACTGAGTACTTTGGATGCTTGCTTTTCATTCTTGTGATACTTTCTTTAGGAGAAGGATCTCCAAACCTTCCAAGTAAATACAAAAGGTGTGAAGTCTCCATCTATCTTTGTGGCTAAATAGTATTCCAAGGTATACATATATACCTAGATCTTCTGGGTTTTAAAAAATTACTTAACATATACAGGATGACACAAATTGATGTGACTTTTATTTGATCAACATGAAGTGATTGATTGGCTTATTAACCCTTATTATTTCTTATACATATTACAAATACACATTTAAGAAAAGATTTTTAAAGCTGCCAATGAATTTTAATATCATTGAAATAGAAATGAATAAGCAGATTATTTATGATTTTTCCTTGAAATTATGGGAACTAACCTTTGGGATTAGAGTAGTTATAGTAATGTGATTTCTTAACTAAATTGAGCAGTTTACCAGGACACAGTCTCTGTATTTGAAGACAGTATAAAGTTTGTCAGAACTGGCAAATTACCTCCCTGTGAGGCAATTCAATTATGTCTTCCCTTAAAATACACATATGCACCATAAATATTTGGTATATATTACTCACAGGTGTGTTAGGTATTCATAAAGTTGTATTATAACTAAAAATAAAATATGACATAAATGTAACACATGCCTACATATCTTGTGAGTATGTAAAGTATGGATGCATCTGACAATGTAGTATTAGCTGTTGAACACTCTGAAGCCTGATTGTTCTTCACATATTGGATGGTAAACATATACACATAGGGAGAAGCAAGTGTTGTGTTTTACTTCTCACCATCTAGAATCATCCTCCCTCCCTCGTTTCCTTTATAGTTTTGTAACACACATTATTTCTGACTGGATGTTATTTATAATTTCACTATTTGGAATGTTTTAGCTTGGGTGAATAGTAATGCCACTTTTCTTTTTAGTTAACCCAAACCATTTTGCCTACCTAAGAATAAAGCCAAAGTGTCAAGGGAAAGGAAGGGTAAATTTCTTTTTTTTTTTTGAGACAGGGTCTCACTTTGTCACCCTTGGCAGAGTCCTTCTGTAAAGTACCATGTCTCCTTCTGTAAAGTACTATGCCATCATAGCTCACAGCAACCTCCAACTCTTGGGCTCAAACGATTCTCTTGCTTCAGCCTCCCAAGTAGCTGGGACTACAGGCTCTCGCCACAACGCCCAGCTATTTTTTGTTGCAGTTGGCATTGTTGTTTAGCTGGCCTGGGCCTGGTTTGAGTTCACCACCCTGGGTGCATGTGGCTGGCACTGCAACCATTGTACTGTGGGCACTGAGCCAGGAAGGGTAAATTCATAATTATTAACTCCTTATCTTTTTCCTTGATGAAGGTATTGACGATGTTGGAATTCCAAAAATGTCAAAGTAGAGAGAGCATCACTTTTATTTGCATCTAAAGTGTGTGTGTGTACAGTATATATACTATTATGACAGAATGTCAGTGCAGTGACAGATGGTTGACTTCGCATTTTTTAAAAGCTGGGTTGTGTGCAAGAATAATGAGGAGGAAGGTTGTATTTAAAAATGCATTATTTATTGGAAAAATTAATGTCTTATATTTAGTTTTAAAGTAATGCTTTTGTTTTTACTTCTTTCTGGTCACAATTTTAAATTTTGTTGTAATTGGTATTAATTAAAAACCTATTAAAACAATCTATGCGCGTTAATCTCAGTAATTTGGGAGGTAAAAATGGGAGAGTTGGTTGAGGCTAGGTGTCGAAAACTAGCCTGAGCAAGAGCTAAATCCGTCTTTCCAAAAAACCCAGGAAAATTAGTTAGACTTGGTAGCAGGTGCCTATAGTCCCAGCTGCTTGGGAGGCCGAGTCAGGAGGATTACATGAGTCTAAGAGTTTGAAGTTGCAGTGAGCTATGATGATGCCATTGTATTCTAGCCTTAGTAACAGAGAGAGATCCTGTATCAAAAAACAAACAAAGGCTCAGCGCCTGTGGCTCAAGCCGCTAAGATGCCAACCATATACACCCGAGCTGGCGGGTTTGAATCCAGCCTGGGCCTGCAAACAGCAATGATGACTGCAACCAAAAAATAGCTGGGTGTTGCGGCGGCGCCTGTAGTCTTAGCTACTTGGGAGGCAGAGGCAGGAGAGTTGCTTGAGCCCAGGAGTTGGAGATTGCTGTGAGTTGTGATGCCTCTGCACTCTACTCAGGGCCACAGCTTGAGGCTGTCTCAAAAACAAACAAAAACAAAACAGAAAACAGGAGACTGGGTGTGGTGGCTCACACCTATATTCCCAGCACTTGGGAAGCTGAGGTGAGTGGATTGACTGAGCTCACAGGTTCGAGACCAGCCTGAGCCAGAGTGAGAACTCATCTCTAAAAATAGCTGGGTGTTGTGGCAGATGCCTGTAGTCCCAGCTACTTGGGAGGCTGAAGCAAGAGAATTGCTTAAGCCCAAGAGTTAAAGGTTGCTGTGACCTGTGATGGCATGGTACTTTATAGAAGGAGACAAAGTGAGACTCTGTCTCAAAAACAAACAAACAAACAAAAAAACCCAAACAAACCAAAAACTAACCTATTAAAACAAACTTAAAAATTTTGATGTGGAAATTTTTACATTACATAAAAATACAATAATATGACGAACTCAGTTTACTCATTAATGAGGTTCAATAGTACATCGACAGTTTTATTTTTTATCTACTCATTTATTGCACTTAGTTCTAGATTCTTTTTAAAATTCTAGTGATTATAACATTTTGTCCAAGTATTTCTGTATGTGTCTCAAACAGTAGGAACTCTTTTCTTTTCTTTTTTTTTTTTTTGAGACAGAGTCTGAAGCTATCCCCCTGGGTAGAGTGCCGTGGCATCACAGCTCACAGCAACCTCCAACTCCTGGGCTCAAGCGAGTCTCCTACCTCAGCCTCCCAAGTAGCTGGGACCATAGGCGCCTGCCACAACGCCCAGCTATTTTTTTTTTTTTTTTTGGCTGCAGCCGTCCTTG
>CAUYTI010023890.1:0-21590 GCA_963575145.1 Galago senegalensis | reverse complement strand
CACAGCTCACAGCAACCTCCAACTCCTGGGCTCAAGTGAGTCTCCTGCCTCAGCCTCCCAAGTAGCTGGGACCACAGGCGCCCACCACAATGCCCGGCTATTTTTTTGTTTGCAGCCGCCATTCTTGTTTGGTGGGCCTGGGCTGGATTTGAACCTGCCACCTTAGATGTATATGGCTGGCACCGTAGCCACTTGAGTCACAGGCACCAAGCCAAATTTGTGTTTCTTAGTTTAGAAATAGGATGAAAGTTAAGTTCCTGTTCCAAAACTGACCTCAAGTTAGGCAATGGAACTTTCTGAAAATCCAGGGACTAATCCATTCAAAGAATAAAGAAATAAGTTAAAACTTTTGCAAAGAGGGAACTGATCACTCAATACACATTTTAACCCTGTCATGTCACATTTGCAAGATAATTAAATAAAGCCCATGGAGGTGCAAGAAAAACTGTGACTCAGGAATCTCTAGAGTGAATAGCCATACACTCCCTCTATGACATCACCACTCAAGGAAATATTTTGACACAAAAAAGGCATATAAATGTTCCCATTTTTCATTCTCCTTAAGAGCAGTCAAGAGAAAACTCCACATGAGGAATTACTCAAACTAACAAAATATCAAAATTAGTATTTCATGGTGTTGGTAATAAACACTGACTCTATACATATTATTTTAAGATTTACTATAAATTCAAATACTAAAGGGGCTGCAGACACAATCAATACATTTTGAAATAAAAGTGTTATTATTTAATAAAATACATGAATGGGCAATTTGGATTTGTTAATAAGTAATAATATTAGCTATAGAGTGCTAATTGGAATATACTAAACATTAGAAAATTAGTACTTTTTTTGAAGCAGTGCTCTCACACTGTTGCCCTGGGTAGAGAAAGTTAGTATAACTTTAGAGAAACTGATTGTTTAAAAAAATGTATTTCATTTTATTTTGACAATTACTTTAATGATGAATGAATTTAAAATATTTATGTCAATCGAAGCTGAGGAGGGAAATCTAGACATGCATATAAATATACACATTAAACAAATACTGAAACATAGATTTGAAAACTGCAATTTATGTAAATTTATTAAAGAAAAAGGATATTAATTATAATAAGAATAATCATTGTGTCATAATTACTTGCTGGGTGTCAGGAGATAACAACAAAGCTTTACATACTTCAAATCTCGTTACGATTATCACAATTTTAATATGAAATTGAACAGAATACACTTGATTCCAGGCAATTTAGACACACAAATTTCTTCCTAAATCTTGTCTCTTATAAGTTCTTATATGCATTTATTTTCAATTCCATGTTCCTCTTAATTTTTCTTTTTGTCACGCAGTGAGAAATTCTGCCTCCAACACATGTATATGTTTTAAATCTGTCTATTTCTTATTTTTCCCATTCTATCCCAAGTGAACATCATGTGTGGCCTACTGTATTACAATCTACCATGACCTTGTATTTTCTTCACAACATATTCACAAGATGTGACGATTTCATTTCTTTTATAAAGTTATTTCTTCCTTCTTCCCCAAAGTACTAAGATCTTTTTCAGAATTGCTGTTAATATATCTTATTTAAACATCTCCTGGGCCTAAAACTCTGCCTTGCATCTAGAAAACAAAATGTAAAATGACATTTTGTATTAAAATTATATACATATTCAATGTATCTTCAACAAAATATGAGTCTAAAGTCAAAGAGAAAAGTAAAATTCCAAATGGTCACGTGACTATTGCGTATGATTTAATCATAGATAAGTAGAATTGTAGACATTTTGTATATAGAATATTACACATTAGTGCTTCCTCTTATTTTTCATTAGTCATGTTTTCTTTATACTAATTAATTATTTGATAATTTTTCCTGATATTTCCTCTAGATGGAATTGAAAATTTTAGGATTAATTATAAACCATTTTTACAGTGGTGATCTTGCTTATGGATATGAGGGAGATGAGGGCATAGGTGAGAAAATGAAATATGATTTCTGTTTAAAAAGGTAGGTTTGAAATTCCTTAAAGAATACAAATAAAATATTGCAAATATAGTTCTATACAAAAGTGTAGGAACTAGGAGAGAAGTTTGGATACTGATTGAAATTTGGGGTAATATTTTAGAGGTGGATATGGACCCTCAGGACCAAGTTCAAAGAATAATAAGTATTGACCCTGCACCTTGAACAAGTCATGATTAAATGTAGTGTGGCTGGAAAAAATAGGAAGTGCTATAGTGAAAGGAAATGAAAAGATGAGGAAAATGACAGTGTGATATTTAGATGCAATTTCAAGTTCAGTGTTACTACTTCTGGACATTTCCTTGTATATACTGAAAACTGATAGCTTTCGATTCTTTTCTCTCTGCACCCTATCATATATGTCTGAGTATGTGAGTGCGTTGGTATGTTCTGCACAGCTCTGTAAATGACAGTACGTCACAGTGAAAAATGCTCTAGAACCACCCTACAATGCTTATTTCACAAAATTAACATATTTCTTCTTCAGCATGAACACTTTTATATCAGTCTTTACTGAGCCAAATGGATTAATTTGTTTTTCATTTTTCCTCAATTTTCCTCTTGCTAGATATGACATTAAGTGAACATTGTAGGAAAATTTGGTGTAGCTTGTCTGTTCTATTTTCATTAAGTAAATGGGCATAAACCTAAGGAGAGGCTGTTTTTATTGTTTCCTTTTCAATTGTTTATGCCACAGGCCAATGTACTTCAAAGTACACCTTTACTTTTCGTTTCATGTAGCATGAAGTAAATGTCAAACAGTATATATTCTTGCCACTTGTGTGTCCAAGTTGGTTACATCTTTCAGAAAAGACAATTTAAACATAGAATTTTAGCTTAATTTTCTATACATAATAAATGCTACTCTGTCTTTGTGGGCAAGAAACTATATTCATATTCTTTGTATTAATACACTATAGACGCTTCCAGGATCAATCATTTGGGTACAGATTGTAATAGATAATAAATTTAAAACCTCTTAAAATAATATAAGGGATTTCATACAACTTCTACGCTCACACACATGCCAACTAATATTTTCAAATTATCCATACTTCTCTGAGGATAACATAACATTCATTTTAGGTAAAACCAATGATAAAAAATTTATGTCTCAAGGAAATTATTACCTGATGATGGTTTATTTTCAGTTTAGACTTGCTCCAAAGAAAATATGGTTTACATAATAAGTTAACAGTGCCATAAAAAAAAAAATATATATATATATATGGGCATTTTAGTTGTAGTTTAAATCAAATTGAATTTTCACCAGGAAGTTTTTGTTTATATGTATAATCATATTTTTATTTTTTTAAATAACTACGGGCATTTCCTTTACACATTTGATGTCAAAAAGTGTTTTTATAAATGATAGGGTTAGTATTAATTTGAAAAATGATCTACATTGTTAGTAGGATTATCATTTAATAACTTTTTTCCTGAAGACATGTATCTACATATATGTTCACATTTCAAACAAATACACATTATTATATACAATATTAGAAACCTTCTTTAGTTTAAGGGTAAGAGATCAGTTAAAATTAATCACAAACATGGATGCTTATAATATTTTTAAAATAAAATTTTCATTCAAACAATAATTGAATATATGTTATACGTCAGCAGCAGTGCTTTCTTTTAGAAATGCAAGTATGAGTAACATAAAACCCTTGATCTTAAGGACATCAAAATTAGGCAAATACCTTCAATGCATCTCCTATAAGAAAAAAGAAAAAAGAGCAAAAAAATAAATTTGTGGCTTGTAAAAAATAAACCCAAATTTCAAACCCTGAAAAACAACTTAGGCAAACCATGAATTTATGTAACTATGTCACTCTCATAATTATTAAGCAGTGGCAATGATATGAATGAAATATTACAGACACACAGGGACAAAAACAGTTATTTTTTTAACCTGAGAAAATGACTTTTAAAAAAAGACAGGTCATGAAAAATGAGTATTATTTCATTAGTCTGAAAGGAACAAGGGAGAAATCTGAAAGAGAATGAGTCGAGCAGATATTCAAGTCAATAGAGACTGTGCTTGGTTCATATTTGTATCATTATTATTTATATTATTTAACATAGCTTTGGGCATATAGCACATAATAAATAAAAATTCACCATATTAAAATTGTATGTTCACTGAGAAATGCAAGAATTAGACTGAGGAGAACAGTGATGGAGAGGGTGTAGAAATGACACAGGCCTAAGAAATAATCAAGGCAAGGATTTTATTAGCATTAAACTCTGTGTTAAGGAGCCTAGACTTTTTCCTATAGGCAACATGAAGTTCTGGGGAGCTTTTAAAGGGCACTTCAAAATGTTTCAATCCATAACATTTTTAAAGGGAAACTGGCAACATCAGTTTATTACAAGAGAAAGAACTTAAGGTATGAAGAAGGCTGTAGTACTTCCTGTGTCAAATTAGGACATATATGAGATAAAGATAAATTAGCATTAGTACATATATTTTGAGGAAAAAAACAATAGAAAATTTTGGACTAACACATTGAGTTCATTTATCTGAACGTTTCATAAGCCTATGTAATATGCACAAAATTGTAATCTATAGTAAGTAAATAAATTTCAACAACTATCTCTGGAAAACTGGCATTTAATTAAAAATTCATAAACCACTAATCTTAAATTACATCTTAAGCTTCAATCAGCTATATTTTAATCTAGGAATTTCTTTTTGAGGCCTTAGATATTGATCAAATTCTTCTTTTTATTATATATAACATTTCCTTTCTGTATTTGATTTTTAAAGTGTATCTGCCATCCTTTCTATCATAGGAATATAATAATAAATACAGACTAATCCTTGTAGCACATAAAACAATATATGATAAAACCCCACATACAGCCACAAGATAATGGAAAAACATATAACCTGCCTAATTTTCCCAAGAAAAGTAAATTAGGCAATGATATTTCATAGTTTTTCTTCTTCATGTGTAGTTTTCTTTGTAGTAATGATCTCGTTATTTTTGTACACTATATAAAATTGGTATCATTTGTATGCCAAAAGTTAGAACATTTTAAAAGTATATATATTTTATATATAGTATATGTAAAAAATTGCATATATGAAAGACAAAATACAAATGTGTCTGTGTACATAGGTATATATGTATACATTTTCTCATGTTTAATTGTACAATATACAGTCTACCAAATTATTATAAGATGCTTATTATTCTCTGAGCAGTGTTGTAGTTCTTTACCACCAAACAAATGTGGACTTTCATATATTAAAAATGTAGAGTTTCTAGCATTTTCTTTTCTGTAATCTATATCCAGATAATTTTAACCGTAAACTGTTGCTTTCTTTGGATATTAAGTAATGTGTAGATATTTCACCACTTAAACAAATGGTAGGTATTTATTGGTCCTAGAATTGACACCTTATAAAGACATCCCAGAAATTATCATATGATGTGAAGAGAAAAAAACATTTAAATTTCACTTTTATAGGAATTGTGTTTTTCTCCTTTGATTGAGCAGCAGTTAAATCTTAAAAAAATACAAGATATTAAAAATAGTGAATTTTTTTGATCTACACAATATTGCCTTTTTTTTTTTTTATTTTGGCCTTGCTTTTCTAAGGACTTGCATTGCAATGATTCTATAAATCTTTCTTAACTCCTACAAGGATGGTTGATCTTTAGACTGCCATAGAAAATGAACTTGTGGGACAGGTAATTCCTATGTGGCAAACCTATTTGCACACTGCCATCAGCATGCAATGACAAGATATAAAAACTGTCAGAGCAATTCATGTGAAGAACATCACACCAAATAACATCACAGAGGACCAGGTAACCAATAATAACACATTATTCCTGATATATTTAATGCTGCACATGCAATAAATTATTCGCCTGATTGCGTACTATAAAATCTACATTTTATTCAAACCATGTCATGTCTTCCTATAAACAACAAACACACACAGACAAAGTTTCCAGGGCATTAACTTCCAGTGAGAAGAAATATGAGATGCAGGCAGCACCGGAGACTCCCTCACAGAAGCAAACCTTTATTATCCCACGGCACCGCTGGAGTAGCTACAGCCAGCAATTCCACAGACGCTTAAATCTAAATTAGTTAATGGTCCTTGTCAGAAGCCCGCAGTTCTAGGGATGCTGCAAAGTATTTCTTTCTTCCAGTCACAGACAGCCTTGGCTGGAGTGAAGGATACTGAGGAAGTAGGGCATGTGTCATCAGTGAAATATATTGGATCTCTAATGTACATCTCCGAGAAACCATTATTAATCCCAAGTTTCTCAGCCCGAAAGTCTAGCAGCTGCCAAAAGGTAATAATGATAGTGGCAGTTCGAGTGACCAAGGCTTAAAAGATAAATATCTTCCAGGTGTGGAAAATTGATAACGAGAGTTAAAACAAAAACTTTTACTTCTGAATATAAATATATTTTAAAATGAAAATAAATTTTGAAATGTGCAATGACTCTAGGGCAACAGCACAAAAATTACTAGGTAAACAGTAAAATCTAGTTACATGTGTCTATTCATTTAAAAGCTGCATAATTTGTGGTAAGTTACTGAACATTTTGACCTTAGTTTCCTACTCTATGAAATGAAGATAATCACGCATAACATATAGGGCTGTTACTAGTAAATACATTGCATATTTTTGAAGCTGTCGGAACAGTGCATGGCAGATTGTGGATAATATATAAGTACATGGTAAATACACTAAAAAGAGAGGTAAGGGAACTAATCACAGAAAATTCAGCTTAACTGCATTTGTAAGGAGATGGAATAAAAAAGATCATACCCTGCAATTTACAAGTTCCAAGTTTATGAACAAATTGCTTAACCTCGCTAAACCTCATCTATGAAATGAAAATACTGCTTGTGTTATTACTAGTGATGACTGTGGGAGTTAAAGCAGCAAGTGCATGCAGTGTGGTAGACTGAACAACGTAGACAGTCAGTATAAAAGTGGTGATATGATCCCGCTACTCTTGTCACTAATTAGTCCTGGGTTCATTTCTGAGTTACTAACCACTCGTCATTCTTGTGACCTATACTGAACCAGATTCAAACTTCTATCAACACTTTGATAGCAAAAGCCTTTCTAAGAAACACTTACGTAGTTCAGGCCGAGTGGAAATGAAACTGTTAAAAAGAAAAGCCTCAGGGTACTAAAGCCAGAGGCCTCTCTAAAAGTATATAAATCTCCGAGTTACTTAGAATCAATGACTTCTGAAAAGCAGAAGAAGACTTGCTCCAGTAAAAGTCAACTTAGAAGCTATTCTTTTTCTATCAAAAGCAGGAGCCTAAAAACATTTACAGAATGAATGACAGAGTTCTACACAGCACAGAACTACAGAGATACAGTGATGAAGTCCCTCTATTTGTGTTTGAAGAGTGAGTAATTGCAGAGAGAATGAAGTTAGTATCCAAGCAACAACATAAAAACGTGATCACTTTAACTGAGACAGATTTGCAAAAAGAGAGAAAAGATCAATTTATGAGAGGGAACTTGAATGAAAAAAAAGATGTTCCATCGAGGACTAGGGTAAAAATAATTGTAACCACTTCTAACTAAAAAGGTATCAATTTCTTTATGTGGAGGCCAGTAATATTCTAAAATTTAAAAAGTAAATTCGGCAATATATAAAAATGTTAATATTACTCCATCAAAAAGAATGTAAGAAGTGTTAATATCCAAAAGTTAGATTAATATAATGTTCCATTTTTAACAAAGGAAGGTGATAAATTATGTGATTGTTTCAATAAACACAAAAGACAAAATACAATACAAATTTGAGTCTCTCAGAAAACTTTTCGTAGAAGAGAATTTTCAGATTCTTATAAGAAGGATAAAGGCAACATTATAATTTCAACAAAAGATTGAATTTTTTCTCGTGAGATTAAGAACAAGTTTGGAATATCTCACTGGTGCTAGGTGATATCTCCTTGTGCTTATCAGTGGTGAACCCTTTCTTTGCTGTGTTGTACTATATTTTAATAGGAGTTTCATTGGTAATATAAATCAATCTTAAGATAATTTATATCTTAACCTTACTGAGACCTTTAAAATCACAATGAAGATAGCACCTAACACCAGTGAGAATGGCTCGTACTAAAAAGTCCAAAACAACAGATGCTGGCCTGTATGCACAGAGAAAAGAACTTTTTGTACACTGTGAGATAGCAAACTAGTACAACTGCTTTGGAAAATTGTACAGTGATATTTCAAGGTACTTAAAGTAGATCTAACATTTGATCCACCAATCCAACTATTGGATATATACTCAAAAGAAAAAAGATCATTTTATAAAAAGGACACCTGCATGCAAATGTTTATAGAAGTACAATTTACCAAGACATGAAAACAGCCTAAGTGCCCACCTGTAAGTGAATGAATTAATAAAATGTGGTATATGCATTCTATGGAGTACTACTCAGACATAAAGAAAAATGGTGATCTAGATCTTAGATGGAACTGGACCATTCTTCTAAGGGAAACATTACAGGAATGAAGAAACAAACATATGTATTCAATACCAGGTTGAAAATGATGCATCAATAATAAAATGCACATATAGAAATAAATCTCAGTGATAATCTGGGAGGGGTTGAGGGGATGGGTAAATCGACACCTATTGGATACGGTGCACACTGTCTGGCTTGGGGGAAACTTTATAATCTTGACTTAATTCGTGCAATAAGCAAAGAGTGTGAATAGAGCACATGTACCCCCTAATTGCCTGAAAATTTTTAAAACGTGAAGAATTTAGTGGCAAAAAAATGACATGTTTAAAATTAAAAATTAAATTAATTTTAAATTTAAATTAAAAAACATGTATGAATGTCAAAAACATCTTTCTAACTGACCAAAACCAGAAATAAAATCCAACACATCATATAAATAAATATATATGCAATATCTAGAAACAGTAAAACTATAGAGATAGACAAAAGATTATTGTTTATTACAGCTAGTTAAGAATAGAGATTAACTGTTAAAGTTACAAGGGTAACTTTTGAAGTGATGTAAACATTCTTTAATTGATTTGATTACATAACTGTATAAATTTCATAGGCTCATAGAGTATTATTTTAAAATGTAGAGATTTTGGACATATAAATTATACTTAAATGGCTGTTATGAATTTTGTATATGTATTGTGCTTGGATATCATTTAAAAAACATAACTGGGACTTTGCTTAGATTTTGGAATCATATTTCAATTCTATCGTGAATATATAATAAATTATAGCAGATGGACATGTGTGTTATAAGAGAATGTTTATTGAGACATTCCATCAATAACATTATTATCTAACATGCAAACATCACCGATATTTACCAAGTGTAATTTTGGAAAGAAATGAATACTAAGATTCCTAAGATTAAATTCATCAATGATAATTCCTCTCTTTTTTAATGAATTCATCTTTAAGCAAAATAGTACCTGGAGGAATATGAGAGAGACACGCAAAGAGGCAGACTTGCTTACAAGAGGTGAAATTATTGTCCTCACTGGATCTTATCTGAACTTGAAATATATCAACATTAAGAATTTCTCTAAATAGATCACTATCATAAAATAGTTAAAGCATTGTATAAATATTCTTTTGCAAAGACAAAATACTTGAAAATATTGAGAAGTTAGGCTGAAATAGAATATCTACCATATAGTCTATAGCAATCAATATTTAAATTGTACACAGACACTAAAAATCAAAGTAAACTAAATTTTTGCCTATTTCAGGGAACAAAATAGAAATTCCAACAGAACAAGCACTATTATGCTAAGATCTTGTGTAATTTGTGTGGTATGTAAGTCTGAATTTAGCCATAAATCACTGAAATATAAACCTTCTAAGAATCTACTGACAACTATTTTCCAAAACCAAATGAAGAATTTTTATAATCAAATTTCATGGATTCTTAGTAAAGTGAAAGAGTACAATCACATTAGAAGACAATTGTACTGATTATTTTCTTGGCTGTGCAGAAGCGTTTGTTGAGTATTATCCCATTGGTCTGCTTTTGCCTTCATTGCATGTACTTTTGGGGTCACATCCAAACATCATTTCCAAGATCAATGTTATGGAGCTTTTTTTCTCTTTTCCTTTTAGTTGTTTCCAATTTCAGGTCTAAAATTTAGTCTTTGATCTGTTTTGAGTTGCCCATTCTGATTCTCAGTTCCATGTTTTACTCTTTTAAATCTAATTTCTTCTCATAATTTTTTTCACGTTTTTCGTGAAAATCCTGTCCTAAACAAGGACAGAAGATTGTCATAGCTTAAATATCTTATCCAAAATTCATGTTGAAACTATTTGTCATTGTGATGGTATTAAGAAGTGGGCCAATAAGAGATGATTAGGCCATGAGTTATCTGCCGTCATGAAAGGATTAAGGTGATTAACACAGTAGTTGGCCCCTTATTGAGAGAGTGGGTGGTTATAAAACTGAGTTCAGTCTTCCATGTCTAGTTATTTTTTGCCATCCATTGTCCACCATAAGATTACACAGCACAAAGACCCTTGCCAGACTCTGCCACCTTGATATTGACAATCCCTACCTCCAGAATTATAAGAAATAAATTTCTTTTCATTATAAATTACCAAACCTGTGGTATTCTGTTATAGCACCACAAAACTGACTAAAACACAAAAACATAACCCCCTTCTTTTCCTCCCTACCTGTGTGAACAGTACTGATCGCATTGATCTTAGCATTCTTTTTTCTTATATACGGTGATCATCCCAGAACCCTCTTTGTAGAGCTCTAGCCAACCAGCCCATCCTGTGCCAGACAAGGTGATATAGGCACTTAGCAAGGCTGTTTTGTGTTACTATTCATCTGCCTTTCCATCTATATTTTAAGCTTTATGTACTAAATTTGTACCACACATTCTATATTTATAGCTCAAGGTTACTCTTAAAGGATATAGGATACAAATTTATTTATATTAATGACTATAGAAGGAATCTGGTAGGTAACAAAACATTCATATTTCTCTCATATTTTAGCTCAGGTTGCATTCACAATTACCAGCTACCAAATTTTCTAATTCTCTTTGGGACACTTGATGGGACTGTGCATCTCTCCTTCTTGGAAGGTAGACTTAGACAGGATTTGCCAAGGGCAGTGGTTCTCAAATGTTGTGTATTAGAATCTCCTGAAGGACTTTCCAAAACAGATTGCTAAACCTCAACTTCAGAGTTACTGATTTGATAATTCTAGAGGTAAGGACAGAAACTTTATATTTCTGTTTTGTTCTTTGTTTTCTCGAAGTCATTATCGACCAGGTGGGGGATGATATTCTTTCCCATAAATAAAGTACCTACCCCCAAAATGATGGCATTCTTTTTTTTTCATGGCCAAACATAAGTATTTATTAAATTTTCCTTATAAACATTCAGTTTCTTCCTTAAAAGAAAAACCTAGAATGTAAATATTTCCCATCCTATCACATATAAGTCTGTATACATTTACATCTTCCAAATAAAACATATAACAGATTTTCTGACATTCAGCATCCCCTTTTAAAATAAAAATGATAAAGCAATTAAACTTTGATAAACAACTGTAATTTGCATTATCTTGACATAGGCTATCATTTAGAGCCCATGTTGAATGTCATATGTTAGAACATAGTTTCCCTTCGTAGCTGTTGTAATAGAGAATTATATCCCCAGGACAGCAGGATGCCCATCTTTATGCGTTCTGCTCAACACCTCCACAGCATAAAGGCTGCCCTTATGCTTCCATTACATGGCAACGGCAGTATTCTTCTCCTTTTGTGTTCAGAAATGATTTCTATTTAATCTTTATGTGTTCTCGTATATACTATATTCTCTCTCAACCCTAATTTCATGATACTGTTGCTAGTGGTACTTGTAAATAACAAATGAATAGGAGAAGTTCAAATAGAACAAAAGTCAGTGTTCTCTATGAGAGTAGTGCCTTCACCATCTGGGTCATGCATGTACAAAAATAACAAAAACAATTTTGTGGATATAAAGAACTATTTTCCCTAAAAATAGTAATTTCTGCCTGCAAAATAATTTAAGGAGAAAAGTGTTTTAAGATCAAAATACATTAATCTATTTTACAACCTGCACATTTAAGTATTTCAGAAACAAAAATTAAAATTGTGCAAAACTGGCTCGGCACCTATAGCTCAACCGGCTAAGGCACCAGCCACGTACACCTAAGGTGGCGGGTTCAAATCCCCAGCCTGGACCCGCCAAACAACAATGACGGCTGCAACCAAAAAACAGCCGGGCGTTGTGGCGGACACCTGTGGTCCCAGCTACTTGGGAGGTGGAGGCAAGAGACTCGCTTGAGCCCAGGAGTTGGAGGTTGTTGTGAGCTGTAATGCCACGGCACTCTACCCAGGGGGACAGCGTGAGGCTCTGTATCAAAAAAAAAAAAAAAAAGTTGTGCAAAACTGTAACCAACACCCACCTATGAGAATCATATATGAATAAATTATTAACGAAATGTTTAACTTTCTGTCATTCATAATCTCAGCTTTGGTTGATATAATTTAAAGAAAGCTGTCAACCAAAACAAACTGAAACCTCTGTATTGAAATTAGCAGTAAGCACTGAGAATCTCTAACAATAAGGATTTGCAAAACCAACCCAACTGCTTTCTTTTCAAGGGTGTGTGTGTGTGTGTGTGTGTGTGTGCGCACACAACTGTGCACAGGTATGCACCCACATGAGGGACAGGAGGGTGAGGAAACACACAGTTGGAAACGGCCTATGAGTTTGCTATCTTTGAGAACCGTAATCCAAAGTTTTCTATTGTGTTGTTTTACATGAAGAAAAACCTGCATTACACTTACAAAACTGAGAGTACCCAACATTTTCATCTGTATTTTGTCTTTTGTCAAAATGTGAACCAGTTTGATTAGGAGTGGCAGATGCGAAGCATAGCTTGGTAACTTCAAAATGAAATATTTCTGGTTAGTTTATTAGGAAAGACTTAAAAGTTCAAATCATCTGCCATCAGAATTTTTGTTACATCTTCAAATTAAACTTTTCCATTCAATCTTGATGCAGTTTTACCTCTAAACACTGATCAACTCACTCAATTAAGCTGATAGCTGAATAATGGTGATACTTAACATTATGACAAAATAATTGTGGTGATTATTTAAATTATCTTATAGTGGTCCTTGAAGTATGATCTGTGTTTCTAAAAATTAGCGTATTCTTTCCTAGTCCAGCTAAGTTTCAAAGTAAGAGAAATTTTCTTATTAGCATGTAGTCACATTTCCATATTACAAATGTACTTTTGGTCCCACATCTTCTGAAAATACATTTAAAATTTAAAGTTACAGATAATATATGAAATGGTTATAGAGTTCTAAATATTTTGTGAAAAATAGGCTTAAAACTGAGCATAATTAGTACATAAAACTTATTCCAATTTTTGGTATAACAAGCCCTCTCTTCAATTAAAGTCAAATTATTCATTTAAGTGAAAACTTTTGTTAATAAGAAGATAGAAGTAAAGGCTGTTTCCTAAACTACTTTTACGTTAAATATTGGATCCATTTTTGATACTATCCATTCAATCACAATTATAATACAAGAGTCAAGATAAAATTGAAACAATTTCAGGAAAAGAAACAAAATAGAAAAGTTCTTAGTTTTGTTTTAATTAATATGCTATTTCATTGGAAGGTAATTGAACTAAAATTTTTTTTGAAGTAAAACCTATACATCCAATGATATTGTCCACTTCAGAATAATGATTTGTAATTAATTCCTTTATACAATGATGCTACCAATGCTTAAAACATTCTCTTCTGCAAATTCTAAGTTTATGCAACATTCTTTTGAACATCCATAATGGTTTAGTTCTGAGAGAACAGCAAAGTTATCAGACTTTGGTAATTAAAATAGGTTGTAGTAAGCTGTCAAATACATTTGTGGTGATACTACAACAATAATGCAATTGATTTTCAATCAATGACGCAACTGATTTTCTTGCCTAGTCACAAACTGATTCTTGGTGTCACTAGAAGGATTCAAATGCACCCCACTTAGCGCATGGCTGGGTGAACAGTGCCCAAGGGAACCACTCTCAAGACCAACTGTCCTGGGGATGTTCAGGTGTGACGCATTCATTCTAAAAGAATGTTCTACAACTTAACACATGTATCTCACATACTGTACCATTTCAATGAGGTTTTCAATCAAAATCTCTCACAGACAGGGTGTAGACAAGGTATAAAGGAAATGCTATTTTGCTATTTTCCCATAAGCAAGGAAAATGCTAACACATAAAATGGAGTCTTGTGATTATTTGTGTAAAATATAAATACTCACATCTTCTGTATTTCCTGATAAGAGACTGCAGTGTTTTATCCATCCTGATAATCTGGGCTGTAACTCAATCTCAGATCTATTACACACTAAACAGATCTACCTAATACATGACCATTTAGAATGTATAATGGACTAACAGAGGGAAAGTAGAGAGATACAATCTGAAATCTTTCAGTTTCAAGTAAACAGAACTTCCCAGTCTCTCCCAGCTAACAGGTGCCTGCTGCACAGTGCAGTTGAGGCCACGGTGTTCATGGGCAAGGGAACATGGAGTCAGCAAAGAAAGACAGCCCTCTACTACCAACCAAAAGACGTTCACTCAGTTATTAATTTCTCTTTACTACAACTTTTCTCCATCATTTAAAATAATTCCCCAAACTTGCTACATATTAACATTTAGCCACAGCACTGTGAGTGACAGTAACACTATGTTAGTGCTTTATATTTTCTGGGACACTCTTAACAAAGGATGAGAAAACCAACTTTGCTTTATATTCATGTATAAAAAGCAGAAGGAAATAATTATCCTTCTTATTTATAAATTAAATAAAAACTCTAAACACAATGAAATAGACATTTGTCAGCAAACTCTGCTGCAAAGCCAAGTTTTGATTCTTATTTTTAAAAAGACATCTTAGTAACTTTCATTGGAACCAACCAAATCAAATCGTGTTTTTGTTAAATCAGTTCTTTCTTGTATTCTCTGTAATTTCCTTACTTGTAGCCATATAACACCATATATACAATGCCAGGCCTGTTCCCTAGTTACCTTCTATGCTTTGCTATCCTCTATACACTTATCTCCTTACTTTCCAATAATTCCGAAAGAAAAACTCAGAAGCAGGCACCTGAGATTATGGCACAGTGAAAATAGTCTTCTATCTACATACAAAGGAAGAGTGTGCCTACGACTAAACATCAATTTATAGAAATATTTTTCCGTTTTTACCGCATAGCACTATATAAGGCTTAAAAGAGAAAGAACAACTTTTCACTGTTCTCTTCACACGTGGCTACTTAAAGGAAGTCAGACGCAGAGTGGAAGACTATTTGTGTAATGCTGTGCCTCATTTTCCCATACAGGTAAGGCTCAGAATCACTTAAAACCAATTTTATTTCTGAATCAACCCATAGGGGTTGGTATTATCTACTTGGACACTAAAACATGGGTTTTAAGATAGTCAACTAGTTCTCACTGCAGTTTATAAATGAACTATACCAATAAATGTCCACTGTATTTGCCTCTGTCAGGCTCTCTCCTGATACCTACACTGTTGGTACCTGGTTAATAATTGCTGAAAATAAAATGGAGAAAAAGACAGTTCCTGGTGTTCATAATTGTAATGGTTATATCATTGCCCTACTTGTTAATGCCAAAAACAAATTGATTTCATTTTAAATTCTTTTCTATTGTTTTTAATCTGTACAATTTCAGAACAAACATTTCTATTCTACAAGGGAAAAGTCTATGTTCCAACTGAAGGAAAACATAATTCTAACTAAAAAAAAGCACATTTGCCAGAAATGACAAGATTAGAAATCTAAAAGAAATCTAGAAATCTAAAAAGGGCATCTCTTAAGAATAAAACTGAAGTAAAAAAAAAAAATTATTAAGTTTTTTAAAACTAAGTATGTCAATTTGTTACTTACAGTAATAATTCACTTGAAACTCATGACAAAATTTAAAAGTCATTAACTACTTAATTAGCATTTTCATTATTTGATATCACTGCAAAGAAAAAAGATTTCCTTTCACAGGGGAAAAATCAGAAGTCAGAATGCTTCAAATTGGGCCTATGATAAGTAAAGAAGTTACTGTATCATTTTAAAATGATAGCCAAACAGCAGCTCCATTCACTGAATGGAAATGTTACAAAGAGATCAATTTCCCTCAACCAGTCCTTATATTCTATATTTAAGGTCTATACTTAAAATTATTAATTTATTTTTAACTTCTCATGGAAGTTGTTTCCTAAAAGGAAGTCTCTAAGACTTGTTTATAAGTAATGGACTAAAATCGTCACACCATTCTGTTCAAGGGTTGTAAGACAGGACTTTCTAGAACTTGACTTTCCATACTTAATTCCCTTTCCCTCACCCACCCCCCAACAACACACACTTCTGTCCCCTCCTCTTCAAAGGAGTAGGGGCTTCTGCAGACTTATAGCTCATTTGGCAATTGTGTAGAAAGAAGCCAAAATGTGTATTACATTTCAATATCCTCAAATCTCAATATCACCGATATCAGGAGATGGAAAAAGAACTTAAAGCACTTGTTGAGCCAAACATACTACTCAACATAAAAAATTATAAAGAACTATTGAATTTCTATGCATACCCTTATAAATTACATTTCTTCAAAGTAGTAAAAGCTGGAAATTACCAATTTAGGTAAACTATGGCTTTTGTCACATTTTACAACATGCTTTTTAAAACTACATGAACCTGTTACTTACAGTAATAACTCACTAGCACTAGCACTAGCACCTGTAAGTGCCCTGGGAAGTTATCCTAATATTGTTTGGAGCCCTGTTCACTTCCATACCTGTATCTGAGCTTTGTACCTTTGCCTATGCACTTAAAAATTTAAGTGCTTTGGGGACTTTAAAGTGGGCCACAATTTACATAACACAGAACTCCATCCTTTGCCAGTTGGATCAATGAGCATTTCCTTTCAGCACACAATATTATATAAAAACTCCTCAAGTAACCAAAACCAAAATAAAAAGAAAATACCATATGCTGCTAAGACAAAATTTACCCCAATCAAATGTATACAGAACGTTCTTGCTTTCTCTGGCAACAGAAAATGGTTTTATACACTCAGAATAAAGAAGAAGGAACCCAAACAAGCCCCAAACCTAAGACAGAAACGATCCAGATAAAAACCAAATGCAACAGAACCCCAAAGACACTGCACACTGCATCATTTGAGGAGCCATCTCCACAGCTCTGTGCCCCTCATCTGGCCTTTGAGGTGAGTTTTTCAATCAGTTCCTGGAGTGGTGCGAGTTCTCTCTATCAATAAGGTTGAATTCCTGGACAAAACAAATAAAGTGCTTGAGAGATGTATTGAGCTGTGCTTCCTCCTGCCGCTGGATCACAGGCTCGAAGTGCTGAAAATCAATGTGTGCACAAACTCTAAAGAGGTGTTTCAGTATAGTTTTTGCCACAGACATGAAATTCTTCAGAAATGGGATGCCAATTTTTGATAGAAATAAGGTCTCATGGTCCAACTGGTCCTGAACCCATCAGGTAATCAACGTACTTTGGTGCAGAGCACTTAATAGGCTTCTTTATGTTTGTTCCATCTGCCCAGTGATACTCCTATTTGGGGCCGGCTGACCCCACCGACAGCTTTCTTCTGTGCAGAAGTCTGTGATGGTTCCATACCGCGTGTTGATCTCATTGAAGAAATCCAGGGTGGAGTGAACCCACTCGTTTAGATCCTCCCCGTCCAGAAGCATGACAGCCATCCAGAAGGTGCCATTGCCAAGTGTGGCTTCTGCATGAGAAGAGTTCATACTGGTGAGAACCTTCTGGAATATTCTTCTTTGGTTTAAAAGTTTTAGAAGAGCGACTACCAAACAAGAGGCTCATGTCCACGGAGGTGGACAGGCCTTGGAGCACGTCGGCCAAGGAGGAAGCTCCGGGAGAAAGACAGGCCCCAGCTGTCCTCTGGAAGCAGGAGGATGGAGCCTGGCTGTCCCGCGGGCGCTCCGCCCAGCAAGTTCAATGGTGACCTTCTTGAATGACTCTAGTGTATTGATGATTATTTTTCTCTTAAGCTTCAAAAAATAGTAGAGTCTTTCAAATTTCATATTCTGTATATTGGCATTCAGATAATAGTATTGGAAATATTTTAGCCACTCTACAGAAAACAACTTTTAAACCAATTCCAATTGACATATCTTAAAAAATCAAATTACACTTATGAATCAGATTAATGTGTCTTAAATCGCCTCCAATTTTTTCAGGTTAGATCAGCAGTGTGAGATCATTCATTTAAGAAGATTAATGTACAAAGAGTCACAAATTGAAAGGATAAGATGATTTTTTTATTGTTAAATCTATCTGATTAAAATACAATAAAAAACTGCATATCAGATGCTGTTAACGGGAAGAGAATACTTTCGATTTTCCTCTTAGCAGTGTGCTCAAATGCTTTATATTAAATAACTGCTTTAGGTAATTTCTGTACATAATATTTTAATTTGAAAATGTTAATAAAATGTGTTCGACTATTATTGCTCTTGTGCTTTTATACACATTTTAGGATTGTATTTTCTACTTCTCTACAATGAACTGATATGTTTTTTTGTTTGTTTTTTCTTTCATTGTTGAAATAGAGATTATTTATCTTGTAATTAGTAATAATTATAGTCCATTTTAAGCTTCTACAGTATTTCATAACAACAAAAGGTAGTTTCTGAATTAATATTATTTTAAATGAACATGTATTTATTTTCATCTCATTGTATTTGTATAGCAAAGAACATTTAAAACAGTTATCTTTGGTGAATTTTACAAAATAAGTATTTTACCAAAATGTGTGAAAACTAGTAAGATTTTTCAGTGTTTGTTTTTCTTGCTTTCTTTCATAACTATTACACAGGTATGTTATGTATATACACATATATAAACATAATTTAAAATTGGATTAATTTAGGTAAATCTAATACTTTCTATAAGTTTCAAATAACATGGTATATATTTTCAGTGTTAGGAATGAAAAAAATTCTGAATAACATGAATTTAGTTCACGTCATATTGAATCATACCTGGAGATTTCACTATGTAAAATTCCATGAATTTGCCAACAGAAACAATTCTTTTCATCCTACGTTAGTCACGGCTTTGACTAACCACATGTGAAAATATGAAAAGGAAAATGTGCATTTAACACAAATACTCTAAATTTACTTATTTAAAAAATCGTATCCTTTATTATGCCTTCTCTGAGATTTGTCAAAATTTGTTGCTGTTAATTCTGCCAGAATAATCCATAGTAGGGAGCAGATCTTGGGAAAGGCTGAGCAATTTTCTTATCTATCACTCTATGATCAATTTATGTATCTAAATAATCCTATTCCACAGAAATTTTTGGAGTAGATGCAATTAAAAATATCAAATACAATTTTATTACATAATAAACAAAGTATAATTCATGATTAATATTTCGTGTTTATTAATTTATGAAAACTGTTTTTAAACTATTCGTTTCATTCTATTGGATGCATAGTTTCCTGTAAAATTCTCACCATGGTTTTTAAGGTTTGATATTGTCTAAATTTCTTCCAGGTCGCAAAAGAAAAGCTTTATTTATGAATCAGTTTAAAATGCTTATTTAATTGATTGCCTTGATATCTAATAGCATTAACTAAAAAAAAGCTTCATTTTAAAATGAGTTGAGATATATACTTTCATTGACACCAAAGGCATCTGCATATTTTTAATTCATCTTATGCAATGTAGTAAATATTTTTGGTGTAATGAATGTATTGCAATAATTAATATTCACTAGCATATCTGTATATTCTCTGATAATAAGATAATAGGCCTAATTTTCTAGTAGTAATTACATAAGCTCAGAATTCTAAACTCACATGCCCATAGGCATAGTGTGGATATCATATATTAATGAAGGTAAGTGATTTGAATATTAAACAGGTAGCAAGATTTTTACATCCACAAAATGTTTTAAACGCACAGCCTCACAGATGATCTTTCATTTTCTTATAATTATTAGAAAAACAAATACTGGAAATATTTAACTTGTCTTTTGAATCCTGTTATTTTTTTTTCTTCTCCCCCCTCTGAGTCCTATTATTTTAAAGTGAGATCACATGGGCAATAATAAATGGAAAGTGACACTTACATATATCTCTGAGGAAAATAACAAATAGTGGAGAAGTGGTTCCTACTTCTTTCTAGCTATTTTCTTTATATTGGAATGTGTGCCTAGTTTTTCCAGATCTTCTATTACTAAAGAGATTCTAGGAATATGGATTTTTTGATGGTAGTGACATTGTTAAAATTCAACTTTTTTAAACATACTCCAATCTGTGCACCACGTATAAATGATGTTGCAGAAATTTTAATATCACAACCATTGATAAAATCCAGATTACATGAATCTCTTCAGTACTGAAAGATGTGGAAAAGTAGACACATTCTAAAAGCACATAAACATCTAGAGAGAAGAAGGAACTAATTCTCCTCTATTTTGTATTTTATCCCAAAGATATGTGGATCAAGACTATATAGATCACGTCAATACATCTCATCTGTAAGATGAGCCCTGCAGTTTGAGGTCTCTTATTCAAAACTCACAGATATTTTGAGAAAAGTGAGAATTATTTATTGTATTATCCTATATTATGTAGTGATAGCGTTCTTGTTAATTGTTTATAATCCTAAGTCATAATTGGTACAGAGAGCAAGTTACACCTCCATTTTCTTTTTTTCTGAATTGGTAATTTCAATAGCAATGAACATTTGAATATTAGAATTCTGGATTTCTTACATTTAAATTCCTCAAACAATTTAAACATTTTTCTTTCTATTATATGGAAAGATATATATATATAATTATATTTATACATTATATATAATATATAATTTATTTATATATTAAATATATATTTATCTATATAATTTATAATTATATATAATATTTATATATATATAATTTATTTCCATACACCTAATAAACATCATTAAAAACTAGCACTGGATACAATATTTGGCTTGAAAGAGTTCTTATACCAAAACATTGATTAAGTAGAGATCCTCTAGTTTACTGTAATTGGTTAAAGTGATCTGCCATGAATAATGAGATTATCTTTAGGCAAGAAACACTATACTACCAAGGTGTTCAACTAAGATTAGGTTAGTTAGAGAATTTGTAAATTGAATTAAATAGAAAATTTTCTAAATGATAAAATAATTATTCTGAGCTTGTCCACAAACTTCATATATACCTTCTAAAATTTTAGTATATTATCTGTTATATTTTAAAAGTTATTTCTGTCATTGCAATCTTGGCTTGTTTTTAGAATAAAATTTTGAGTAGGGATTTTTTTTTTTTTTTTTTTTGAGACAGAGCCTCAAGCTGTCCCCCTGGGTAGAGTGCCATGGCATCACGCTCACAGCAACCTCCAACTCTGGGCTCAAGCGAGTCTCCTGCCTCAGCCTCCCAAGTAGCTGGGACTACAGGCG
>CAUYTI010023888.1:0-26545 GCA_963575145.1 Galago senegalensis | reverse complement strand
TACTAGAACGATGTAGTCTGTGATACCGTAGAACCATTTTTGATTTCCGCTGACCCTACCGCTTCAATCTCTCTACTCCGATAACTTCCTCTTTTATGCACCAGAAACATAATGATTATTAGCATGTTTTACTGTGCACTCTATATTTTGTATAAATATATGTTTCCAACAGCACACTGTCAGAAACTGAAAGGACAAGATATAGCCTGATTCACCTGTTCAGCTGACTCATTGCCTAGCATCGGGCCTTGCATGTATTAGGAGTTGTATAAATATTCATTAAATGAATAAATGCATGACTTGGGATTTTGCGAGTGTGACACTGATGTCACATATTGAGTTCTGGATTGCATCAAATGGTTGAAAACTCAGGCTTTCAACTGAGACATCCTAGGTTCAAATTCTGGCTCTTCCATGAACCTCCTGAAAGAGTCTTACTATTCTCGCAGACAAACACCTGCCTCTGTATTTTTATCTATAAAGCAAGGGGAAATAGCACCCTCTTGTAGTTATGTTATACAGATTAAATAAGCTTATACAAAAATAAGCTATTTTTCAGCAGTGCACCTGATCTATCATATACATTAAATAAGTAGGACCTAATATCATCAAAGAAGTGGAGCATTGCCACAAGACGGATTTTAAAACAGTGGTTGCTAAATATCCAGCATGTGGGTGAGGAGTAGAAAAATTCAGATTTTATGTTTTTGCACAAGCAAGACTTCTGTTTTTTCTCACGTGTGTGCTCTGGCTTTGTGTACCTACTTCTAAAGACTGAGAACTCTCAGGGAACGTGGGGGTCCTCCACACACACCCCCTCCTGCCCCACCCTCATTTCCGTAACCCAGTTTTAGAGGCCCGTCTGAAATGCCAGGAGACAGTCAGCAGAGTGATGGAAGTGGGTCTCATTAGCAGAACGGTCCAATTATGTCCAGCCTTCCACACCTTAAAAGCAGCAGTGCCCGTTTCATGGGCTGTACAGAGATACAGGGCTTTTCAGGGTTACAATGAGGATATTTGTGTTCAGGGTCATTGGAAGAGGTTTGAAATGGGAGCTATCAAAAGCAGGGAGGCCTGTGAAAGCTTTTTCTTTGCTGTATCCTTGGGCTCTTGCTAAACGATGACTTTGTGTAATTAAAATGAACAAAGTACGTGATGCTGTTCCATCTTCGGACCAGCACAGCACTTTCTCTCCCTTTGTTTAACTGCTTTGTTCATCTGAAACCGATGTTAAAAAAAATAACAGAAATAGAAGTTGAGCGTATCCCTGTAGGGCTGTATTTTTAGTAGCTCATCACTTTGTGGAAGGGGCCTGGAGGTTGCAGAATCTAATTATGAGCCTGAGAAGACGGCATTGTGGGGAAAGGGCCACGGAGTGGGAGGGGACGGGAAGCAGGCCCCGTGGGTTTCGGTGGGTGGGCTGCTTCCTGCTAAACTCCAATCAGAGCTGACCATGAGCTCCCAGGTGAGGGCCAGAAAATAATTCTATCCAAAAACGGAAAGACACCCTGGGTTTAAACGCCACTAGCTTAACTTTCTGATGTACAAGTTTTCTAAATAGGTGTAGGAAGAAAAGCAACCTCTCCTCTCAACCACCTCCAAAATGAAATTCTGTAGTTAAAAGCTTCCAGAATGAGAGGACTCAGACTAAAGCAGAGCGTGAAAGAGATGGTCACCAGAATGAGGAGTAATAGCCAGGACAGCCGCATGGAGGTGCTAGAGAGGGAAACCACAGAGAGGATGCTGGGGAGAAACTTTTTATATCTTTATTGATGATCGCAAAGAATTAAATAGCACTTGAATGCAATTTATTATTGGTATTGATTTACGAGCGAGCATGTGTATTTATAGCTCTTTCCTATCTGCCAAGTTCTCTCCCAGCATCATTTTTTAGGGTTTTATGCCTCAAAACTACAAGGAAATTATTCTGGCAGGTGGTGAGGGGCGGATGCCACTCTTTATAACTTTGTCTAAGGGGAAACTGAGGCATCGGAATAGTGTTAAAATGGATCACAGGGAGATTCTGAACTAAGAACTTAGGCAGAAATAAAGTAGGTCAAATGGAAGCGAGGTAGGGAAAAAAGTTAGCTATATTGATCTAAGTCTCAGAAGACAGAAATAGGCACTGGAAAATGTGCAAGGGATGCAGGAAAATGAACCAAATTAGAACCGGACAAAAAGGTGAAGAAACCCAGGTATCGAATTGGTGAGAAAGGTTTTACTCTGAGCAGCCAATAGGAGTTGATAGAGTCAGCAAGAGTTTTTAAGGTCAGCTTGTAGCTAGCTGTGCCTTATTTAAAGATAGCACCGTTTTGTCTCGTACCCTCTCGCTAGCTGAATCTAAAGTAAACACGTGCCTCATTATGGTAAATGGTATTTAGAGCCACGTATTATTGCTTCTCAGTATATTACAGATACAGAAAAAGCAGAGCCATGCATCAGATTATTACTGAATGAATGATACAAGGAACTAAATGGGAAACAGGCAATAAAATATGTGCTTTTGCTTGTTTTTTGGGTATATCACTTTCTTATTGTTACATACTCAGCCACTCTAAGACGCCCAATGGCTTAAGGCAATGAATAACCATTTAACACTGGTCGTGAGTCTATGGACTAATGGTCGTGAGTCTAATAGGCTTGTTTCCTTGTTCTGGTCAGCTTGGTTGAGCACAGGTAGACTCGTGTATGTGTGGTCAGCTGGTAACTTGGCAAACCATCTACTATTCCTGGGTTGAATTTCTGGACCCTTAAGTGCTAATAAAGGTGATTCTGGTGAAGCAACTGTACATGGGACAATCAGAAAGTTATGCTGAACCAAATTAATGCATCAAATGAATTATTAAATCGCTGGAATATGACATATGATGCACTTTAATGTCAAGTATATGTTTAAGTCCCACTGAGGCAAGCTTATGTGCATAGTATTTATAGTCCTACAGCTTAAATTTGTTTTCACACTTTACCAAAGACTGATTCTTACCTATTATCACACTCAGAATTTTAGTCTAAAAATGGTAATCCCACTAGTAGCTATCACATGGGCCTACCAGGAAGCAATCATGAGCTAATGACCGTTTGTATTTCAGCACAGGGCCTTAAACAAAGTGGTCAGTAAATGCTGGTCATTGCTGTTATGCTTGGGAATTATCTTGCCAAAATAATAAGGTTATGGAGGTAGCAAAAGTGACCCTTTTAAAGTTTGGGATTAGGTTTTCCTGGCCCAGCTGGTATAGGATCCCAATTGTAGGAGAGAAGAATGCCAAGGGTTGCATAGACCTTAGAGCAGATCCTCTTGTGATTCTGGACTGTTTATTTGCTTTATGAGATGTGACTTCCTTTTTCCACAGGAAGAGCGGGCACAGTGAGGCACTAAGGGGCTCAGATCCCTTATGTTCACAAGGCCGATGACGCAGCAAAAGCAGAAGGAAAGGATGACGGAGAGGGCATCGCCAGGGAGGGAACCATACTATGAGCGAAACTGGTTTCCTGCTTGTTCTCATGTAGTCTGTGATTTGAAGATGCTTGTGCATTCTGGAAAAGAAAAGGAAAACTTGAAATTTTCTATTTCAGTAAGTAAAAATCAATTATTTAGCAGAAGTAGGATCTGTGATGTTAAATAACTTATCAAAGAAAATAAGTCAAGCCTACAGAGAAACCAAGTTGATATAAATCCAGAGTCTCAAGTTCAATAAGTGAAAACAGAAAATTAATAACAATGAAAGTTAAAGAAAGCCATCTTCTTCCTTATCATTTCAGATCTTTTAGCAAAGATTGATGATAGCTCTATCTTGCCGCATGGGTGTATATACTTATTGGACAATGTGGGGTGTATGTATATGAGAGAGAGAGAGATAGACAGACAGACAGAGAGATTATGAATTGGGAGTCTGGGAACTGCCTCTACAACTTACCACATTTACCATTGTAGAGAATTACTTTGACCAGTATTACCTTCATATGACTTTGTGCCTAGACAGGAGGTAGATGGGTGGATTAATTTTATTTTATTTTATCTCTTATTGCACATATTCTATCTTCTTCCCTTATAAATTTGCTATAGATATTATTAATGCTTCAAATTTCTGAGAGAGCAAACATATCATGAAGATTGGTTCAAACCTTAAAGGCCAGTCTAAAGGAAAAGGGTGATTTGGTCTGTACTCTTACTAATCAATGTGTAGCCTATGGATATCAGCATTATATGGTTTTATTAATGATGTACACCTTCAAGCCACACATCAAATCTACTGGGTTATATTTTTATTTTAAAAATATTCTCAGATAAGATGTACAAGAAAGTCTGGCAGATGCTGGCTCATCCTGCATGGATGAGACTTACTGTATTCCAAATGAACTCCTGAAAGTGTCTGCATGGCCCCATTGGTCTGTGCACATATAGGCCCTTTTCCTGGTTGGAAACCTATTGCATTTATAAGATCTCAGGAAGTTAGGGGCAACAAAATATATTTAAGAACCAAATACTGCATTACTGCTCGGCTGTATGCAAATTTTCTTAGTAGCAGAGAAATTTTAAACTTACTTGATATTTAATGGGGATTTTTGTCACATACAAGCAATGGAAGAAAGGGAAAGAGAAGTAGAGGGATAAGAATGAGGAGAAGGAGAAAGATGAACAGGAGGAGGAAAAGAAGAAAGAGAAAGAAGGAAAGAGGGAGAAAGGGAAGGAGACAAGGAGAAAGGCGGAGGAAAAAGGTAAGAGAAAAAGCCCAAATAATCAACTCCCAGACTTTGAACAGATGGTGAAAATGATAAAATTAATTGCAAAGGATAGAAGAGTGGGAACCTGAGGACTGGCTTAGAGTCTTGTAGCCAAGGAAAAATGTCTTTGTGACACTGGGAAAGTCACCTCTCTACCTTGAACTTCAGCCTCCACTTCTGTAAATGTGCTCACCTGTGCTTTTTCTAAGGTCCTGGATTCTGTACATAATTTATTCTTTCATCCACCTTTGGGCTAAATCTCCAGTCCTATAGCCAAAGATGTTGACCCTCTCCACTGCAATAACAAAAAGATAAAAACACATTTTTCTTATAATTTGATCATAGAATTGGAACCTATACATGTATTTTAAATACATATGACTAACATAATAGACTAGTTTTATATTGACTAGAAAGTTAAAGACTTGAAAGAGAAATGGTTAAAAATCTTTTAAACTAAGGGAAAACCCGACTGTGGTAGGGGAGAATGATAAAACTTCTCCTTGGTAGTTTAAAACGTCATATTCAGGACAAAGAGACCAAGTCTACAGGCAACAGGATGAAGTTTACCAACAATATGTATTCCAATGAGCACTAGTTCAACAGCACCCAATAGATGGTTAGTGAAAAAAGATTTCTACATGCAAATCTCCCCCCAAAATAAAGCTGTAACCATTTAAACAGGTTTTGCTTTTCTCCAGGATTTCTCAAAAGCTTTGCTCTGCAGTATTAATTGTGCAGCATTAGTTGTGACAATGTGTAGAATATGTACCCGCTTGGAAACTGATTTCGCATGAGCAACTTTTCATCTGTGGATGTTGTTGTGTCCAGGCTGAACTTACTTTGAGAAGTGTTACATGAGCTTAGGACTCGAGAGAAGAGAGAAGCACTTCTCTCTACGTGTTTTTCCCCCTTCTGTACAAATGAGGGCGTTGAATTAGAAACCACTAATGTTCTTTCCAGGTATGAAATGGTACAGTTAAATAAAGCCTAAAGAATATTGTTAGTTGAATGTGAGGCAACGATGAGTCAGTGCAAGATACAGAACAGGATAGTAAGTCTGCCAATTTGTGTGGTACAGATGATCGATGCTGCGGAAGATCACGGAGGCTAGATATCAGTGTGGGCTCAAGCTGTTCCAACAGACTGGGCTTCTCAGCAAGGGGGAGCAGGGAGGGATATTTTAAGGGGCTATTGCTTTGAATTGAGGAGTGGGGAAAGGGAAGATTCTAATATAAGAATATTCTCGGTCCCAGAGACAGAACTCAACTGAAACAGCTTAGTCAGAAAGAGGAATCTGTTGGAATGATAGAGGATATGCCAGATGGCTATGGAAAAGATAGGGTGCGGATGACCTTGGGGACAATTAGAACTGAGTCACATCAGATTGTTTGTTCTGGCACTCTGTATTCCTGTCTTGGAGTCTCTTTTGCATATCCTCTTGCTCCGACTAGCAGAGACTTGTAGCAGCCCCTGAGTCTCCAATTCCTTCTCTCCCTACCAGTAAGGACTGGTTCTCTTCCTTTATTTCCAGGCCACATTCTCCTGGGCAATGCTTCTGATGGTTCTCCTTAGCTCAGCTCTCTGCCTAAACTAGCTTTCTATGGCCAGAGCGCTAGAGTTTCCTAACACAGACATGAGAGCTGAGGCCTGTGATTTTCATAGATGGGGAAAGGTCTTTATGAGCTACCACTTGATGCATGTGGCCTACATTAAAACTTTGGAGAGATGGCTGGAATTTCATCTAAGATGTGTTCAGGCAGCTAGTAGGGAAATGTAGAGAAGATCAGCTGAGTCTAAACTTTGGTGACCCTTTAGTGTGAATATTAGGGGCTCTTACTTGAATCATATATTATTTTCCGTTTAGTGTTTTTGAAAATCCAGGCTTAGTGTCAGGCTGCCTAGGGAAGAATTCCTAGGGTGGGGGTGGGCAGGAAAATAGTATGCTTACCCGAACCCTGATTCCTGGGCCTATTCTTATTTCCAGTGATTCGGTAGATTGGGTTGGAACACGTAAATCTCTATTTATTAAAAATCTCCTACATGGTACTGATACTCAGCTGGTTTTAGGAGTCACTGGCAAATCCACTGTGAATTTATGGTGACCCACTAAGTAGAATATTTTTTGCTGGTTTCTGAAAGAGAATTTGCTAGTTACTGAGACAAAGATTCGAATGATATTTCTCCTTTCTTTAAGACATTTTGACTTTATTAGGGAACATGTTCTTGTACTTAAATAGCCATAAATGATCAGAAATCATTCCAGAGTTCAGAGGGGTTGTCAGAACTGGAGATGATGTGCAGTTAGCAAAGGCTTGATTTGGGAGGTAGTATTTCAGTAGGACTCTTAAATGGTAGGTTGATTTTGAACATTCAAAGAGGAAAATTTATTCTAGGTAAAAAGAATAGCAATGAAAAATGCCCAAAGAGGAAAAATCGAAGGTAGATTTCTTAATCTGGAACCTAAGGATATGCCAAAAAAGGTCAATGAATCTGTGTAAAAAAATACTTTATTTTTCCCAGCATTAACGGAAACTTAGCAAACCCTTCAATTTGACCACAAACAAGAATGGAGTTAGGGACACCCCCATGTTTATCACCAATAGAAATTAGATGCTTTTATATTTTATTAGTATTATAATATGTATTTTTCACTATTTCTTTGCTCATAATTATTTCAAAATTATGGTAGTTATAGGCCTGCTAATAGCTCTTCTGGGATAATGAGTTTAAAATAAATGAGTCAAATGAGTCAAAATTAAATGTGTTTTAAAAATAGTTTGTATTTTGTTTAATTTGCAATTTTATACATTTTATTCCAAGCATGTAAAACATCATTCTGAGAAAGGGCTCTGCTTAGCTCTTGCTGGGTAGCACATTAGCACATTTGCTAAACCGGAGTTTAGCAAAGTATAATAACCGTTTAATTGTGTCATGATCTTGTGGGTGAGGAATTGGAGAGGGGTTCAGCTAAGCAGTTGTCACATGTGATATCTCATGCAGTGGCACTCCACTGTTGGCTGTGGTTTCTGTCATCACACGTCTTGACTGGGCTGGATATCTAAGACCACTGTGAGTTCAGATGGGACCATCAGCCCAAGCACCTGCCACACCTGGTACCATCGACGTCTTATATCATGATCACTGAGTTCAGAGAAGGAGCCCTCAGGATTAGCTCAGCAGCAGAGGATGCCCAGAGGTCAAGGTGGAAGCAACACACCTTCTCTGACCTCATTGCACACCTCAGACATCATCCCCTCTATTTTTTCCCCCTTGGTAACAAATGAATCACATCATTCAGCCCAAATGCAAGGGAAGGCAAAAGAGTTTCTTCTTCTTGTGGGGAGAGGGGTCAAAAACCTGTGGCTTTTCAAATATTATTATTGCTGGAGTTCATTGAGGGTACAAAGAACCAGGTCACAATGATTGAAAAAAAAATTTTTTTTTGCAGTTTTTGGCCAGGGCTGGGTTTGAACCCACCACCTCTGGCATATGGGGCTGGCGCCCTACTCCTTTGAGCCACAGGCATCACCCTTGATTGAATTTTTTAGGTAAAGTTTCTCTCATAATTGCGTCCTGCTCCCAAAACGTGTGTCACACACCACACCATGACCCCCATTCTGCTCCCTCTGCCCTTCCCTTCCTCCACCACCCACCATGTACTAGGTCATTAATTGTCCTTATATAAGAATTGAGTACATAGGATTCTTGTTTCTCTATTCTTAAAAAATAAAATAAAATAAACTAGTTCATTACATTGTAAAAAAAAATAAGTAAATCAGTGAAAGGACTGAGTGGACGCAAGTGGTGGACCCCTACCAATATCTGGAAATTGTCCACGGTATAACCACAAAGCTTGTTTGACGTTGTGTGGCTACATTAAATTCAACAAATAATTCATGTGCGTATTGGACTTATTTATTGCTCTTCTATATTCAAAGATAGGCAGAATCTACTAGAGATATTTTTCTCCTGCATCAGTACCAGAAATCTATATATCTTAATTATTATCTTAATTTTATTTATAATCAACACATTAATCATTACCTTATAGACGTTGTAAAGCCTCCATTGACTGTTGTTCCCCTCTTTTTACCTAGAATCTAGGAAGCTCGAGGACAAATATGCTTACTCATTTCTAAAAATTGTTTATGGAATATATATTGCTTATTGATTTTATCTTCATTTTCATAGTTTTTGCTTTCACCCATTCATAAACACGTATGTGTGTATAACCTTTTATTTTGTTCTCTGGTCATTGCTGTAAGAATGCTCAATTCTTTTACTACACTTGATCTTAGCAAAAGGCTTGGAAGCAATGCTCAACTCTCTTTCAGGTAATGTTGTTATTAATAAACACAAATGTAAATCAAAAAAAGTGGCCTTATTTAATTTTTCCCAGAGAGATTCTATAGGTTTCACTAGAGTGTTAACCTAATGTCTTGTATATTACAGAGTATCTAGAAGAAAAGATTTTGAATGTTCTCACCACAAAGAAATGATGAACATTTGAAGGGATGGATGTGGTAATTACCCCAATTTGATCACGGCACAGTGTATCCTGATAGTGAAACATCATATTGTACCTCCTAAACGTGTACTCTTAGTATATGACAATTAAAAATACAAAACTCAAAAATGTTAAGAACATCTTCTCTGGAGTGCATACTTAAGTAAGTAGTGCATTCAGTAAAAGTGTTTCTAATTTTCCTAATTGTAGATTAGACAGTGTCTGTAAGGTAGTTGGCAGTCAGTCACTGAGCCTTTATATGTAGATTTTTTTTTATTTTTTTTATTTTTTTTTATATGTAGATTTTTTTTCAAGTTGTATTACTCCACTGTCTGTTAGAGACAAAAAGAAAAAAAAAAAGCAAAGAGGAAAAAAGCTAACTCAACCTTGATGGGTCAAAAATGACAGAACTGAGATTTGCCCCCAAACCAGAAGAATGAGCAAATAGTTTCTTAATGTGAGAGCATCTTGCTTATGGGGAGATAAGACTTGTCTTCCCCTGTTGAATATAATTAAAAGAGATGGGAAAGAAATATGAAGAAGCTCTCTCTCCTCTCAAATATGCTACAGTGATGGATCAAGGAGATGAGAACTGACACCTCCCGTCTCCAGGACACCCAGAGTAGCAGTGCAGTCCCTAAGACGCCATGCTCCTTGATGTGCACATCCTCTTCCCCGCCAGAGAGAGGAAGATGGAAACTGACAGCTCCCTTCTCACTAATTCCTCACCTCTTTTCACTTCACCTCCTTCCACAGGTGGAAGAAACTTTGGGGTGAGAAAGACTTGAAATACGTATGCATGGGATTTCAGGGTAGGAATTTTATCTAAGTCTTTAGGATGTTCAATGTATAGCCTCCAGCTAAAAAATGACTAGGGGAGTTATTATCATGTGAAGGCAGTACAACCATTTAAGTCAGCAGACTCGAAGGCACAAGAACCTGGTAAATCCTATTTCATTTAGAAGCTATCTTATGGATCACAGTAGACGGAGGGTCAGCAAGACACAGGGCTCAGGGTTCTCATATGTCCTTTGGGATATATGAGAATCTGGGAATATTGAGCAACTATGAAACCTTAAAGGCAAAACTAATCTTAGTAATCTTTGCATCCCTAGTAACTTTTGTTGTCTGGTATATGTATATAGTGAGCCTTTGCTTAAGGATTGATGAATGAATAAATGATGGTTGAATGAAACTATCTAGAAGTCTGAAAACCTTATGTAGGTTCCTGTAGAATAAAATCGAAGATATTTTGCTGAATATATTTTCTGGCTTCTGACTAGTTGTCTGGTCCAATCTCTCATTACTCCTCCTTTACTTACCAGACGAAGAAACTACAGGTGTATGTCTTATTAGCTTTGCCTGTGCTGCTCCAACTCTTAAGATGTGGACAAGGGTAGGGAAGAGGTCAAAGGAATTCCTCTGTGTGAAGGCAGTCGCTGAACAGAGACCCCAAAGGTCCGCTGTGTGAAGTTCTAGAAATTGGGCTGGAGAGTAAAACCCAAGTGGTGAGGAAAGCAAACACAAAGAGGTGAGCTTGATGTTTCTTTTAATAGAAAGACAGTTGGTGTGGCTGAAGATTAATGAAGGGAAAAGTAGAGCTACAGCAGATAAGAGTAGAGATGAGAGAGCTGGCCAGGGTCACATCACATAGGACCTTGGAGGTGACAGTGAGGAGCTGGGATTGTGCTACGAGGGGGACAGAAAGTGACTCAAGTGAACTAAGCAGGAGAAGGGCATTAGCAGATCTGGATAATGAATCCACAGACGCATGTGGATTCAGGGAGCCAACCTATAAGGGATTGCAGCGGCTTGTGTAAAACTGTGGCTCAGATTAGGGGCAGTACCAGTAACCTTTGGGGAGAAAAGTAAAGACATTTTTACATATTTTGAGATCAGAGGCAACGAGAATATCTGATTGATTGGAGGAATGAGATTTGATGATAAATTAATGTAAAAGTATTTACATTCACTGATAAACAAAAAGAAATACAGAGGAATAAAGCAACTCCGAAGAGTCATTTTCTTCCTCCTGCTAAATGGGCAGGAGCTTTGAATGGGTAAAAATCTCAGAACTTCATGGGTTTTGAAAATCCATGTAATTGTCCAAGGATAGAGATCTGTTAAATAAATTATAGGGCATGCATATGTTTAAATGCTCTGTGGCCATTAAAAATGATGTTGGGAAGAAAGACTTAATGACGTGGAAACTTCAGGGAAAGTTTTATCTGTTCAGCAAGCAGCTGTCAGGGTTCATGCTTCTCGTCAAATATCAAATGGATTTGTAGTGAAGGGAAATGTTAATATCTTTACAATTTGTTGCAGAATTTCCCCAAGGAAAGGTACTCTCACTTTATATGATATATACCTGGCGAATTTCTTGAGGTGAAAGTGAGACCCTGAGGACGTGCATTGTCAGGATACAAGGTTAACAGAGGATGTCACTAAACTCTTTTGCAGTAGAAATAGATTGAAATCTTGGGGAAAAACAAATAGTTTGTGCCAGTGTGGAGTAAGAACAAGTGGCTGTGTTATTTGGGGGGCTGAGGCAATGTAGGAAAGACCAGGGTCCACAAGTGCAGGATAACAAGCCAAGTCATAAACTTCATCAGAATATCCCAGTAGCCAGAGGAACATGGCTCTCTTCTATCTCATAATCTAAACTTCTTAAGAATTTGCAGAAAGGCCCTTCCACTCCATGTTATATAGCATGGTGCTTTAAACTAATTTTTCAAAAGAGAAAGAAATACCAACTTAGTCATTAAAAATGGCATCCCAGGTTAGGAAAGCTAATTATATTCTCATGATAAAATCTTAGAATGCAGCTTTGGCTACAGAGGAAGAGTCTTTAAAGAACATGTAATCCAGTCTTCCTGTTAGTGTAAGAGAAACCGAGGTCCCCATAAACACCGGGTCCTTAAGACTAGTGGGCCAGTCTGGCCTCCTAAGTCCCTGCAGAGGTTTGTCCACAGGGATTCTATCTGTGAAAGGTACAAAAATTGGCTCTAAACACAAGTTAAAGTTGATTTCAAAATGAAGTGTCTGCCTCTGTGCTCAGGTTCACCATTGTTAACAGACAGTAGAAAATGTATTACTCACTCTCCATGTGCAGACTTTTTGCAAACTCGTGGTAAGAGCCATGGAATTTGTTTACTGTTTTCTCTTTTCATTTTCTGTACTGGTTGTGGTTCCAGGAAACTCTTAAGCAGAAATCCAAAGGCCCAATAGCCCGTTTTGGAGGTACCTTCATGCACTGATACCCTGCCGTTGCTGCAAAATTAACACTGATGCTGGCTGTCATCTCCAGTTACCACCAAGGGAGGCAGCACAGTGGACTTCAATACAATGGTGTGGGTCAGCCATTTTTTAGTCTGATGAACTTGGGCAAAACCCTTATAGCCCTGAGTTTCTCCATCTGAAAATACGAATAATAAATGTGTTCAATTTGTGAGTATTTACTTGAGAACAAAATATGTGTGAAAGATCATCTTGAACTTTTAAATGCCTGTGCATATATAAAAGAGTGATGTTATTAAGCCCAGGGGCTCTGCCCTTGGAATCACTAAAACTCCTCCTGCACACTCCTGGGCTCATCACAGTAGCACTAACTCCATTCAACCTGCATCTCTAAAAATGAAGTCTGTCTCCCCACAGCTTCCTTCACTGAGCCTCCTCTATTCAACTCACCCCCTTAATCCTTTACATGGATCAAGGGGTCATCTGCCCCCTGATATTCCAAGGTGTAATGTTGAAGTATATTCTTAAAATTGGCATTTTCTCAAAACGTGTCATTGCCATGTGTCATAGGAATGCCAGGCACTGTGCTGAGCTTTCACATGCGACATCTCATTTAATCCATAACTGCCTTAGCTGGAACATTCCACATGCTTCTGTTTCCAGTTAGGCTGCAGTTCTGTGAAGACAAAGTCAGGGTATAATTCATTTTTGCATCTTCAAAATGACCAAAATAGGAGTCAGTTAATGTGTCATTGCTATAATTATTATTCCCATTGCTACTATTACTATTCACTGAGTCCTCTAACAGCTGGACGTCATGCTAATCATTTTTCATGCACTGGCTCAGGTGGGCATGATTATCTCCTTTTGAAACATGAGGCACCCAGTACTCAAAGCAGGAAAGCTTCATTTGTTCTTTGGAGTCACTAGTAACAGAATCAGAATTTAGATCCAAATCTGTCTCGTTGTAAAACCAGTGCACTCCACCCTCACCCTTCACTGCCCCAATAGAACCTTGGACCATTTTGATCTAATGGACTGATCTCAGTCCACATTTCTCTATCGTGCTTTTCCACACCACGTGGAGTGCTGTCTGCCTTGTGACACCCCCAAGTTATGAATGTTCTTTGTACTCTGCGAGGTAAGTCTCAGGCTGAACCATCTGCTTCGTGCCTTCGCTTAAGCCTTGTGGTTGAGGCAGAAGCTCAGTGAACAAATGGATCCCTCCTGCTACAAAGCAGTTCATGGTGGATTGAAATTCTTATTCATCTACCAATACTCCCATCTCTGGTACACTTTTCAATACACACAAAAATAAAGCAACTCGTGGATACCTTCATTGTCCCAGCAAAGTGTGACTGTTCCCGATGTCAACATAGCAGAGTATGTGGCAATGGTCAGCCTGCAGCTTCCTGGTTCCAACAGAGATTAGAAAGGACAGCGTCCCTAGTATCAGTGGGCCAGCACATGAGGACTGTCATTACACACCCTCAGGAGTGTGAAGCATCTGATGAACTTCATATGAGCCCAGAACCCAGATTGAAGAAAACAGGTCTGATTGCAATGGAAACCAGGCAGATGTTTCATCAGAAACACAGGGAAACTAATGAAAAATGAAATTGATTCAAAAGTATTAAATTGTCTGGGTGAAATGATTTTCTAAGTCCCAAACTAGCATATGTGGTGTAAAACGAACCTAATTTAGAAAAGTGATTACTTTTTCAGGTATAAAAACCTGTTAACTATGCTGGTCAAAATTCTGCATTTGCATAGATAAGATTGATGCACATATATATTTTTAAACCCAGCAACAGATGGGAGAAGTATCATAGGCCTGATCACTCAATCATTAATTCACTGACTTGTGGAATCATTCATTTGTGTATTCTCTTACCATACCAGCTGTTTTTAAAAGGCTTTGCATAACTTTCAGTGGGAATCTATACTTAATAAAACCATATTTCTTTTTTATTTTTTTGAGACAGAGCCTCAAGCTGTCCCCCTGGGTATAGTGCTGTGGCATTACAGCTCACAGCAACCTCCAACTCCTGGGCTTAAGCGAGTCTCTTGCCTCCGCCTCCCAAGTAGCTGGGACCACAGGCGCCCGCCACAATGCCTGGCTATTTTTTGGTTGCAGCCATCATTGTTGTTTGGCGGGTCCGGGCTGGGGATTCGAACCCGCCACCTTAGGTGTACATGGCTGGCGCCTTAGCCGGTTGAGCTATAGGTGCTGAGCCAATAAAACCATATTTCAAAAGAAAACAAATACAGGTTTTCGTAAAGTCACTGTGCATAGGGAAAATTGGAAATGGCAGCTAAATGTACTTTCATTTACAAAAAATTCATTACGAAATTGTACAAAATATTTACAAAACATGCATTGGCTCAGGTGGGCATGATTATGCCCTACGTCTCACCTACCTCTTTGTACATTTTGCAGTTCTTGAAATACTAGGACTATAGGAATCAAGAATGATATTCCAGGGTGGAGCTCTCCTAACCTGTATCATATGGTAGAATTTATTAGAGCTTAAGGAAATTTAGGTAGGCTAATGAGAAATATAATCTTACATTTTTTCCTTAAAAAAAACCAAAGTAATATATTTTTGTTCTATTTTATAATTGACATAAATTTTGCCTAAAATAAACAAGGATAAATTTTAATGAGTTTTAACAAAAATATACTGCCTTGCTACTATCCCCCCAATCAAGCTATCTATAAGCTGTTTACATCACCCCGGAAAACGCCTTCAAATACCCTTGGAATCTCCCACATCCAATACAAACAATGAATTTCTATCATCGAAAAGTTTCTCCTGCTCTTTAACTTCATAACACGTGGTGTGATGCAGGATAAAACTCATCCGTGTTATCATACGCGTCGGGAGTTTGCTCTGTTTTATTGCTGCCTAATATTCTACTTTGTGACTATATCCCAACTTTTGATTCTGTTGATTTTTGTGGACCGTTATGAGTCTTCTGGTTTTATGAATAAGGCTTGTATGATAATATTATACAAATAGTTTTGTGTATGTATCTTTTTATCTGCCTTGGTTAAATGCCAAGGAATGAAATCACTGTGTAAGTATATGTTTTAACTTTAGACAGAACTGCAAAATTGTTTCCAGAGTGGATGAAACCATTTTGCACTTCGTCTGCCATGAATTAGAAGTCCAATAATTCCATATTGCCAGCTAAATTTGATAGTGCCAGTCGTCTCGATTTTAGCCACTCTAGCACATGCGTGGTGGTGTCTTAGTGATGTGGTTAAATATATTTTCACTTAAAAAATTGATAAGGCCTCATGCCCGTTCATTGAGTTATTTATTGTTTACTATTGAGCTGTAGGAATTCTTTTTATAGGCTATCACAAGTCTTTAAAACTGAACATTTACTCCCAGTAAAATGGCTTTCATTATTTTTAAATGATATATTTTAAGATCAAAGATGTTCTAATTCATGAAATTGAAAGCATTTTCCTTTTTTGATTAGTGCTTTTGGTGTCCAGCAAATAGATGCCTCTCCAAGATCATGAACATACTCTCATCATATTCTTCTAGAAGCTTTATAATTTTAGCTTTTATGTTTAGGTTTAGGAACTACATCAAAATAGTTTTTGTGTGTGAGCTGAGGCAGGCACCAAGGTTCATTTTTCCTATTGTTCCAATACTATTTTAGAAAAACTATGTTTTCCCACTGAATAACTTAAGTAGCTTTGATGCCTAAATTTCCTGAAAAAAATGCATTAACCAAACTTCACTCTATGTTCTAAAAACATATTTATCCATTTCTAACAGATAGCATCTTGATTACTATAGATTTGTAGTGAATATTAAAGTCACCTAAATCTATTCCTTAAAATTGTGTTGGTTGTGGGTGTGGTGGCTCACTCCTCTAATCCTAGCACTCTGGGAGGCGGAGGTGTGTGGATTGCTTGAGCTCAGGAATTTGAGACCAGACTGAGTAAGCATGAGACCCCATCCCTCCTAAAATACAAAAATTATCTGAGCATTGTGGAGGATGCCTGTAGTCCCAGCTACTAGGGACGCTGAGGCAAGAGGATCACTTGAGCATAGGAGTTTGACGTTGCTGTGAGCTATGACTCCAGAGTATTCTACCCATGATGACAGAGAGAGATCTGTCTCACAAAAAAAAAAAAAGTTAAAAAAAATTATTAGTTATGGCTTGGTGCCCATAGCAGAGTGGTTATGGCACTGGCCTGATGCACCAAGGCTAGTGGGTTTGAACCCAGCTGGGCCAGCTAAACAACAATGACAACTGCAACCAAAAAATAGCCGGGCATTATGGCGGGTGCCTATAGTCTCAGCTACTCAGGAGGCTGAGGTAAGAGAATTGCTTAAGCCCAAGAGCTGGAAGTTGCTGTAACCTGTGACACCACAGCACTCTATTGAGAATGACAAAATGAGACTCTGTCTCCAAAACAAAAGTATTAATTATTCTCTTTTGTCTTTATATATTTCAGAATGGACTTGTCAATTTCTACAATCAAATACTAGAAATTCACTGGCATTATGTTGAGTTTATATGGGTCTATTTGGAGAGATTGAATGTCTCAATAACATTAACTATTTAAATTAATAGGCATGGTGTATCTCTTCATTTTAAAATTTGTTCTTAATTTCTTTCCACAGTGTGTTTGGTTTTTTTTTTCCTAGGTTTTTTTTTTTAATTAAATCATAGCTGTGTACATTAATGCAATCATGGGGTACAGTGTGGTGTTTTCATATACAATTTGAAATACTCTCATCAAACTGGTTAACATAGCCTTCGTGTCATTTATATGTACACCATGGAGTACTATGCAGCCATTAAGAAGGATGGAGAATTTACATCCTTCATGTTCACATGGATGGAGCTGGAGAATGTTCTTCTGAGCAAAGTATCACGAGAATGGAGAAAAAAGTATCCAATGTACACAGCCCTATTATGAAACTAATTTATACCTTTTATATGGAAGCTATAACCTAATAACAGCCTAAGAATATGGGGAGGGGGAGGGAGAGGGAGGGGGAAGGGGTGTAGGGAGGGGGATTGGAGGGATCACTTCTGAGGTTTATCTTACAAGGGTACAAGTGAATCTTTCTAAGAGTAAAATGTGAACGTTTTAAAACAATAACTGAGAAAAAGACATGAAGGCTGTGTTAACCAGTTTGCTGGAAGTATTTCGGATTGTGTGTGAAAACCCCACACTGTACCCCAGAAGTGCATTAATGTACATAGTTACCATTCAATTAAAAAAAAAAAGAATAAAATAGAAATTAAGTTTGAAAAAAAAAAAAAAAGAAAGGGGTATCCAGGGGGATGAGAAGAAACCCTGGTCTGCCAAATGAGGACGTCCAGAGGCCCAGAGAGGTGTGATGAGCACTCAGCAGTTCTTGCCAAGAAAGAGAAAGGAATGTGTGTATAGGAGGTAGCCTAGGTTATCAATGACCAGTAGAAGAGAGCAGTCATGTCTGGAGGCGCAGCGAGGCCAATGAAAGAGTTATAGCCCATGTCCGAGGGAGGCAAAGTGGCTCTTGGCCTCTCTGTCTCTTTCTTCTCTCTTGAGAGAGGGACCCACTTCCCACTCTCTTGGCAATGCTCTAAGCTTTCTCTTTACTCTTATTTCTCTTTGTTGTAGTAAAGCTGGTGCTGTGACTTCTGTTTTCTGTTTCCTGCCGCCTGTGCTGCTGCAGAGTCCCTTTCAGTTCCCACCCACTTTTGCTTTTGATTCCTGCTGAGTCTGGGTTGCACGTTCTAGTTCTGTCGAGTAATCTAACCAGGTCAACCGCATTTGGGGAACTGGGACCCCTGCCTCCCAATCTTGCATCTAATAAAATGATGTTCTTCAGGAAAATTGTTTCTTTCTTTGTAACAGCTGTGAAATGGGGACGATACCTCCCATCCTAGTCATGGATCACTGCGTAAAACTCATGACAAAGCCTCAGGGCTTCCTCTGGTTGCATGTGAGTCTGCTGGTGCCCAAGGAGTCCCAGGCTCTCCCAGCCTCTGGGCAGAAGCAGCCGCCCCCAAGCCCTGCAGACCCCGCAGGTCCCCTCTGCATGTGAATGAACAGAAGGGTTTAGGCCTGGAGATACTCTTTCAACTACCTTTAGAAAATACAGACTCACCGCCTACGGTGCCATTTTTATAGTTTAATCATTGCTATAAATTAGAAATGAAATTCTTATTTATCCTTTTGTATTTTACAGTCTTTAATAATGAGCACCTTTTTAGACATTTTTGGCTATCACTTCTTTCAGGCTTTCTTTTGTATATATGTTTTTGATGTTTATTTAAAATGCAGCTGAGACTATATTACGAGGGGTAAAGATTTCAATCTTGTAAGCTATAGGTGACGTGGATATATTATCAACTGCTATATACGTGAAGCATCTTTTCTCTTGAGGCAGCCCTTCTGAGGGCTGGTGTGTTTGAGTTAAGTATGATCTATGGGCTTCGAGATCCATGAGGATTTCTTGGGAGTGGGGGTGGCGTTTGTTACATTTGCCTCCTTAGTGAAGTACAAATGATTTTTAAAAATCCCTTTTGGCCTTAGAGTGCAGAAATGGCAGAAAAGGTACCCAGATGCTTAAGCTCACTCTAGCTTAGTCATTCCAGACAAGGAGATTCCTGCCCTCCCTCCTCCACCCCTGACCCAGCTCAGCGGCCTCTGGTCGTGGTGAAGAGGTCACCTTTGGTGTTAGACAGCCCACATTCTAATCTTCATGGCCCACTTAGAGACACGTCCTTAACCCCCTTCAGCCTCAGTGTCCTTGCCTGTAGAAGGGCCTAAGTGTGGGAGCCCTTACAGACTCAGGCAAGCCCAGGTGACCCATAAGGCACTCAGCTCAGCGATGGCACACGTTAAGATTCAGTAACATTGAAAGCCATGTGGCAGGTGCCATCCCTCTTTGTCCGGCTTCAGTATCATCATCCTGGTGTTGTTCGGTGTCCCTCCCTCCTTCCTACAGGTTCTGCCAGTTCTTGGGATTCTTGGCAGTTGGGTGACCCAGCATCTCACTTGGCACCACCTTTCAGGGGCTGCTCACAGCAGAGACACTGAGAAGATCCCTATGGCTGTCATCAGCCACCTGCTGTGACACCTTCCGCCTGGGACTATAGTGTGACTTCTGTGTCCCCGTAGCATCGCTTTAGAGTGAGAAGTGCTGGTCACGACGTTGCTGTGGGCCCGGAGGTGGGACACTAGCAGGCTGACGCTCCTTTACGGAAGCTGCTTCTCCATCCCCAGCCTTCCTACCCGGGACATCTCCATCTACCAGCGGGGCATGTTTGAGCAGTAGCATTGTGGAAACACATTTCTAATATTTTATCCTGAATCAGGATTATAGGACGTATCCTTTGGATCGAGTGTGTTGAACCTGGTTTAGAGCTGTCTAGGATGACGTAATATGCACAGTGGCTCTCCATGAATTTGAAGCCAACAATCCAATTTCCTCTCTACTCCTCTTCCCAAGTTCAAATCAAAGCCAATCCCTTCCATTTGTTCTCAGCCGTGTGATTTCCAGCCTTCTTGCTGCAGGAGTTTTCTAATTAGTCTTTACTCCAGATATGGTCTGAGCAAAGTAGAGTGCACGACCTTTTCTCGTTATTTGAGAACCATGTCTCCATTTACGGCTGAAAGCTACAGCTGCGTTAATGTTTAAGTACCATTATCACATACTGAGTTTTTTTTTAACTACAAAAATTTGGAGGTTTTAGTTAACTCTGTTGTCAAACCACATTTCCTGTATTGTGTCCTGTGATTGATTTTTAAAAACTTAATGCAGGCCTTTACATTAACAAGCGAATCACTATTTGGCCTGTGAAGTTTTTACCGATCTGATTCCACTTACTTGTACCACCACCCACCTTCCAGCCATTTGTCCTACTATGTGCTGAGCTTACGCTGCATCTGGAACCCAGATAGCCCCCGAACACCATTGCAATGATTCATCGTCTTCCAGTAAAATGCTTTACACACTGCAAATAAATAAACATGGCCCTCCATGTACCCAACATGTGAGAACTTGGAGTTTTGCAGAAGGTAAGGCATTATTCGCTTCGTAAACAAATTCACTTTCAGAAAGAAACCACATCTTGGCATTTGTGGGAATAGCAAGTCAGTACATTGACATAACAAGATGGCTTGAAGAACATTAAATTCATACACAGCTTTGTGAATATTCTCCTCTAATTAAATGCCCTGATTTAAGTGTTTAGAAACTCATGGTTCCATGTAGAGTAAACCCTGCTCCTTACTATGGCTCTCCAGGGCCGCAGATTCACTCCAGCCCACCTGGCAGCTTCCTCTCTCATGGGTCTGTTTTGTTGACTCAGCCACAGCCACGCTGCCGCCTCCCCTCCTCTTGGGACCTGTGTGCCGGCCCCACTTGAACTGCGCTTGTCCCATCGTCCTCCAGGGGGCCCTTCTCGTCTTCTGATGCAGGATCAGAAGGCTGCAAGGCTTCAACATTGCCTGTGCCCCATTCCATGTTGGCTGTCCCCACCCTTTCAGACTCTGTCCCCTTTTAATCTCACTTCCAAGCTGTAACTTTGACTTACGTCGGGCCCAGCACTTTTCTTTAAGGTGACTGCATGTCTTGTTTGTTCCCAGGCAGTCTCTACGGATGTCTGCTCTCCTGCTGTGACTATTAATTACTCCCACAGTGTTCTGGTTTAAATATCAAATTATACTTATCATAGTTATCCTTCCAGACATGATGTTTACTTTTTCACGTTCTTCATATATGTGTCTTCACTAGAATGCAAAGACCTAAAGAACAGGCGTTGATGACAGGCATTTATACAGATACTGGGAAGGCAACTGTGAATTTAAAAAGTTGTAAGAACTCAGTATTTGTTGTTAGAGCCAATTAAATAAAAAACTTGCAGATTTTCATATAACGTATTTGTACACAGACCAATGGAAGGATTTGAATGAATTTTGGATCACAATTGATTTCATATTTACTTGGCTTCATACCCCAAATAATATGTGTGGGGATAAATCCACACTTGGTTAGAGGAATGAGCTCTCAAGGTAAGTGTTAAAAAGTTTGCTGGGAAACAACACTTGTTTTAAAAGGTTATTTCTATGACACTGCATGAACCTTCTTAAAGACAGCAGCAATTTGTACGTAAATAACTGTCAGTTTTCTCTTGTCTGGCCTCAGTATATGACACATTATTCTAGGTAGTTTATGCAATATTCTTGAAAATAGTTCATAATTCCCACAGTTGTGTCTCACTCAGCAAACCAAGTGCTGAAGTAAGTCACAAACCAGAGAACCAGCAGAACATTTCTAAAGAGAGAAATATTAACATGGAGGAAAAAGTTTCCAACTTTTCAAAAATCAATCCTGAATATTTGAGGCATTTTTTATGTTGTCTTTGAGTTTGGAGAACTTTAATTATTCGAGAAAGGAAGTCTGAATGTGTGCAGCTGCTGGTACAGTAAAGTGGACTGGGTATTGCTACTAATTTGTGTCACAATTTACCCTCCCTGTGTTAATAAGAATCAGACAAACAGCAGGTGAGAGGGACATGGGCGTATTTATGACCCAGGGGCAGGAGCTCATATGACGCACAGAGGACCTCAGTGCTGCCCACGTATAAGCCCATTACAAGTCCTTGTGAATGGGCCACTGAGTGAACAAGGAGCAGCTTCTCCTTTGAGAAGATATTCTGGAAGACAAAGCAGAGGCTGTGTTTAACCCCGTCCATCTGCCTTGGCTTAGAAACGCTGGGCAAAGCCCCATCTACTTCTCTTCCTCTGGAAGCATCAGGAAAACCAGATTTATTTTCAATCATTTCCAATTTTATTTTCAATGGTTTATAAAACTAACTGAACAAAAATTTATTCAAAAACTTCTTAAATCCATTATTTTTTGCCGTAACAGAGATGAGTAACTCACATCCACCACTAATAACTAAATGAAGCACTGAATAGGTGCTTTTATTTGAGAATAAATAGATCATATCTTCTGTCCTGGAAAAGGGTGAGAAGCTGAATCATCAATGTCTATAAGGGGCTGACTCGGGCTTTGTTGCACCTTTGGTTAGATTCAGTTCCTCACTGGCTCCAAATGATTTGGGGGCAAGATCAAGACTTTTCCTCTTAAGCAAGCCATAAAATGTGAGGATGAGTAAGTGTAGGAAATTGCTGTCCCCACCCTCAAACTGAGAGCAGCCCAGGTAAGCCATGTAATCAAAAGTTTTTTTTAATTAGATCATAGCTGTGTATATTAATGCAGTCATGGGGTACAGTGTGCTGGTTCTATATATAATCTGAAATATTTTCATGAAACTGGTTAACATGGCCTTCATGTAATTTTAATCAAAAGTATTTTTAAAGGCAATTGTGAACTCAGAACACAGAGAAAATTAAATGAATCAAATTTCAGTAAGAAACAAGCCTTTATCCCATGTACTCAGTACTATTATGAAACCAATTTACAATCACTCACACTTTTATATGAAAAATAGATCACAACTATGGCCCAAGATGAAGGAGGGAGGGGGTGAGATAGGAAGGGAGGGGGGAGGTCAGATAGAGGGAGGGTGAATTATAGGATCACACCAATGGTGCCTAATGCAAGGGTACATCTCAGATCTATTAGTATAGAGTATAAGTGTCTTAACACAATAACTAAGTAAACGAGATGAGGTATATATTAACCAGTGTGATGTAAACATTTTTAATTCTATACGAAATCAGCACATTGTACCCCATAAATGTATTAATGTATACACACACACACACACACACACACACAAAGAAACAAGCCCTTTCTATAAGGGCTTGACAAATTTCTCTTTACTCCAGTGGACAGTATGATTGCTGTGACCAACTTAAAAAAGAAACTATCAGATGAATGAAAACCTGTTGTCAGCAATGTGCAGGCTGACACGACACTTTAGAATTCCAAATATTTGCAGTCACAGAATAAACTCATACCTACTCACCAAATCTTTCATATGAACCCTTCAAGATGTGCGTGGTGCAAGCACCAAAGACAGAGGTGGGGCAGGAGGGCTGAGTCAGTATACCAGTGTGCACAGGACCCTCACTGCTTACAAGGCAGGTGCAGCCGAAGGCTGGAGGCCGTGCAGCGGAGCTGAGGGGCCCTCTAGGCACCAGAGAAGCCAAGACCAAGTCAAAGGCTGTTTCCACTGCAGCAGGATGGAGCCAGACCTCCTGGGGCTCCAGAAGCTGATGCTGGCTTGTTATACAGAGAGACCCTCAGAATCTCACCAGTACTCAGATTTTAAGTCTTGCTTAGGAAGAAAAGTCTTGATCTTGTCCCCAAATCATTTGGAGCCAGTGAGGAACTGAATCTAACTAAGGGTGCAACAAAGCCCAAGTCAGTCCGTTACAGATGGAGATGACTCAGCTTCTCACTCTTTTCCAGGACAGATATGAACTATTTACTCTCAATTATTCTTTCACATAGAACCTACAGAACATGATTTTAACAACTAAAGGGACAAGCAAAGAAGCAATATAACGGGATCCATTATTCAGAGAAAAACTTGTCAAAAGAAAGCCTGCATACTAGAAAATGATGCAACAAAATATCCACAGGTCAACGAAAATAATGTAAAAAGAATTAGAGCACATTTAGAGCTGAATTATAATGACAGTCCAATATATATGAATTTGTGATGTGCAGCTAAAGCAGAGCTAAGAAGGAAATTCATGATTTTGTATGCTTTTGACTTTTCCCATTTTTTAATATAAAATTCCATGTTTGGAGGCTAGGAAAAATAATACCCTCAACTCATCTTTATTTTACTAGGAAAAATAATACCCTAAACTCATCTTTATTTTACTCATCTTTACCTCTTACTTTATTTAGTAAGAGGTAGGGCGGTGCCTGTGGCTCAAGGAGTAAGGTGTCGGCCCCATATACCAGAGGTGGCAGGTTCAAACCCAGCCACAGCCAAAAAAAAAAAAAAATTTAGTAATAAGCCAAGCATCTTAAACATAAGGGGAAATCAATAGAAAACTCTAGAGAAAAAGCAGAGATGAATAAAATCAAAAGTTAAGTATTTTAAAAACATGTATAAAACCGATAAACCCCAATGTAAACATATATAAATAGATAATAAATGTATTTGATTTTTAAAAAGAAACTTATCAACAAGGATAGTTTGACCTAGTTGACTTCACTAGTGAATCCCATCAAGCAATTTAAAAATAAATACCACAATTATTGCCCATTTTTCTTTGAGAAAATAAAGGAGAAGGAAATACTTCCTAATATTTTTATAAGTCAAGCATAGTTCTGTGGCCAGGAATCTGGCAAGGACATTACTGGAAAAAAATCATAGATTAAGATCCTTCATAAACATTGTGGAAGATTTCTCACCAAAAATATTAGCACATCAACTGTAGTACTCTATGAAGAGATAACATGGTGTGTTGACATGGAGGTTATTCCAAGAATACAAAGTTAATTAAATGTTTGAAAATTAATCAATGTAACTCAAAACATAAAGAAAAGTAATCTTATAATTATAACAATTAAATGGATGCAGGAAAAGTATTTGGAAAAATTCAACACTTATTCTTCATAGAAACTCATCAAATTAAGAGGAGAAGGAAATTTCGTCACCCAAATACAGGGCATCAATGATAAACACACAGCTAACATCAGACTTAGTTATAAGATCTTTGATTTCTTTCTCAGATCAATAACAAGACTTTTACCACGGTTAATCAACATCATATTGAATGTCCTTGCTGGTGCAATGAAGTAAGAAAAAGGAAATACCGTTTAGAGACCTTGGGAAGGAACAGCAAAATTCTGTGTCGAGATGCAATGACTGTTTCCACATTATCTTAAGGAATTTTAAAAACTGACTTCTAATTTTAACATGTTCAATGTATACATAGTTAATATACAAAAATATGTATTTATATGCTAGCAATGAACAATTAGCTGATGAAATAAAAAAGTCCCACTCTTGACAGCAGCGGTTCTCAACCTGTGGGTCACGACCCACAGGAACTGTATTAAAGGGTCGTGGCATTAGGAAGGTTGAGAACCACTGCTCTACAGCATTGAAAACCTTCAAATACCCTGGAACTCATCTAATGAAATATACTCAAAACTTATTATTCTGAAAACTCCAACTTATGTTCAAAAATTATTATACTCTAAAAGTTATCCTGAAACTACAAAAATTGCTAAGAAATATTAAAAGGCAACTAAAAAATTAGAGCAATATGTCATAGATTGAAAGACTTAACATTGTTAAGAGAGAAGTTTCCTCAAAATATAGGTTTCATAGGTTTTATGCAAACTAAATCAATATTCCAAAGGGCTTCTTGTTTGGGTAGAAATTTGTAAAATGATTCTAAAATGTATTTATGTTTAAAATATTTTTAAATGAATATCAAAGCTTGATTTACATACCTGATTTCAACACTAATTATAAAATAATAAAAACAGCACTGTAGGGGCCTCAGGATAAACAGTAGGTCAATGGAACACGTAAAGAGCCCTGAAATAACTTGTTGAGCCAACACAGTTAATGCTCTAAGGCTTTCAACAACTCTACAAAAACATAAAAAAAGAAGAACCTCGATTGTCACCTTACTTCACGTGCAAAAATTAAGATGGAATATAGACATAGAAGCAATAGAACTATAAATCTTAGGAAAATAAGTGGAAAAAAATCTTTGTAACCTTAGGATAGGCAAAGATTTCATCCATGAGGTATGAAAATCACCAATCTCACTAGAAGAGAAAGCATTAAGTTAAACTTGACTTCTCGTCATCAAAAAATATAAAGAAAATGAACATGGCTCGGCGCCTATAGCTCAACCAGCTAAGGCACCAGCCACGTACACCTAAGGTGGTGGGTTCGAATCCCCAGCCCGGACCCGCCAAACAACGATGACGGCTGCAACCAAAAAAGTAGCCGGGCGTTGTGGCAGGCGCCTGTGGTCCCAGCTACTTGGGAGGCGGAGGCAGGAGACTTGCTAGAGCCCAGGAGTTGGAGGTTGCTGTGAGCTGTAATGCCATGGCACTCTACCCAGGGGGACAGCTTGAGGCTCTGTCTCAA
>CAUYTI010023887.1:52500-66707 GCA_963575145.1 Galago senegalensis | reverse complement strand
AAAGCATGCATAGAAAGACTTAAACTCAGAAAAATAAACACACAATGACTATGCAAATGACATGAAATTTATGTGAACCAGCTTGATGAAAGTATGTCAAAATGTGTATGAAAACACTACACTGTACCCCATGTTTGCATTAATGTATACAGCTATCATTTAATAAAAAAAGAAAGAAAAAGAAACACACTTAAAAATAACAAACTCAAAAAATTTACAAAGTCTAAATAGCCCATAACCATTAAAACAAGTGAATAAGTTCCTTTATTTTCCAGACAAAGGAACAGACACAGATGATTTTACAGGTAAGTTCTACCAACTATTCATAGAATATATTATTCTAATTTTATGCAACCTCTTTGAGAATAAAAAAGATAAAGACTACTCCCAAAAAAGTTAAGTCCACAGTACCTTTGATACCAAAACCAAAAAAAAAAAAATACAATATCAAAAAAATCATAGGAAAGCCTCATTCATGAACAAAACAGCAATAATCCTAAACAAATACCAACAAAATGAATCCTACACTTTATGAGAAAAGATAATAGTGTACATCATGACTAAGCTGGGTTTATTCCAGGAATATGGGGCTTAACTTTAGAAAATCTGTAATTATCATTTACCACATTAGCATATTAAAAGAACAAAAACAATATGGTTTTTTCAATTGATAGAGAAAACACATTTGATGAAATTCAAAATACGTATTAGTGATTTAAAAAATTAGCTAGCTCAGACTAGAAAGGGATTTTTTTAATCTGATAAAAGGGTCTTGCAAAAACCTACAGCAAACATCATTTTTAATGATAAAACAGTGAAGGCTTTTAAAATCAGGAAGAGAAAAGAAAGGAAATAAAAGGTATAAGTCTTGGAAAGGAGAAAATAACATTAAAATTCATTATTCACAAATGATTTGACTTCTACATAGACTATTTTACCTGCAACCTTAGAAGTTTATATATTTTATTCCTAATAGCACTTTCTGGAATAGCCAAGAAATACAAACAATTTAATGTCCATCAATGGTAGCAATGGATAAAAAAATTGAGATATAGTCACACAATGGAATTCTATACAGACAAGAGCATGAATGATCTACAGCCATACTCAATGACATGGATGAATCTCATAAACTCAGTGTTGAGCCTGAGATGCCAGACACAAAAGAAAACACTGTATGAGTCAATTTATATAAAGTATAATTCAGAGTAGTGTTTACCCTTGGCTGAGGACTAACTGAGTGAAGTGGTACAGGAATGCAGTGTACAATGATAGGGTCAAGTGTAGGACTGAGAGTCAATTAATGCTGACTCTTACAAATCACTTGACAGAACAGAGTTCTGTCACTTACCAACTGACCTGCCACAAGGGACATAACTATGGTGAGACTCAATTTCCTCAACAAGAAACTAGGCATAATACTGGTACTCTGGATTGTTGTGAGGTGAATGAGGTAATGTATGGGAAACATCTGGTTCAGAAAGTTCTGGAAAATGATAGCTATGGTTCTTTACCAGCGTTATTAATTTTCATGGTCCTGTCCACTAAGAATCTAGTGACTCACAAGTATAAAACACAGAAAACATTTGCTCTGTTGATTGTTTCCTTAGCTGCACAGAGGCTTTTTACTTTAATCAAGTTCCATTTTTGTTGTTGTTGTGATTGCCCTTGGGGTCTTCTTCATAAATTCTCTGCCCAAGCAAATATCTAGAAAAATTTGTACAACACTTTGTTCTAGAATTCTTATGTTTCGTATCTTGGATTTAGGTTCGTTATCCATCTTGAATTGATTTTAGTGAGTGGTGAGAGATAAAGACCCTGCTTCTGTCTTCTGTGCATGGCTCTCCAATTTCCCAGCACCATTTACTGAATAGGGCTTCTTTTCTGCAGTGTATATTGCTGTCTATTTTGTGAAAGATCAGATGGCAATAGGTGGATGGTTTTACATCTGTGTGCTCTGTTCTGTTCCATTGGTCTGTATTTCTATTTTTGTGCCAGTACCATGATGTTTTGGTTACTACAACCTTGTAGTATAATTTAAAGTCCAGTAAAGTGATGCCTCCAGATTTGTTCCTTTTGCTTGAGGTTGTTTTGACTGTTTGGGCTCTTTTCTTATTCCGGATGAAGTGTAGAATTGTTTTTTCTAAATCCATGAAAAATGGCATTGGTATTTTGATAGGGATTGCATCAAATTTGTAAATCACTTTGGGTGGTATGAACATTTTAGCAATATTGATTCTGCTGATCCTTGAGCATGATATGTTTTTCCATTTGTTTCCATCCTCTGCAATTTTCTTCCTCAGAATTTGTAGTTCTCTTTGTAGAGACCTTTCACCTTTTTTGTTAAATATATTCCAAGGTATTTTGTTTTCTTTGTAGTTACTATAAAAGATACTGAGTTTTTGATTTGATTCTCAGCTTGACTATTATTAGTATATAGAAATGCTTCTAATTTGTATACTTCTATATTATTAGTATATAGAAATGCTTCTATTTGTATATTGATTTTGTAACCAGAGTCTTTGCCAAATTTATTTATCAATCCCAAGAGTCTCTTGGAAGAATCATTGGATTTTTCTATAAGATTATATCATGGGTAAGCAACAATTCTTTGACCTCCTCTTTTCCTAAACAACCTATATAATGAAAGAAAATATTCAAGTGCTATACATCTTGTAAAAGGCTACTAACCAGAATCTACAAAGACCTCAAGTAAATAAGCAAGAAAAAAAAAACTTTATAAAAAAGTGAGCAAAAGACATGAAAATAAGCTTTTGAAAAGAAGATAGACTAATGGCCAACAAATATATGAAAAAAACATTCAAAGTCACTAATTTTCAGAGAAATGCAAATTGAAACCACAATGAGATATCTAACCTAAACCCAGTGAGAATGACTTTTATCAAAAAGTCCCCATACAATAGTTGCTGGGATAGGTGTGGAGAGAAAGGAACACTTATACAGTGTTGGTTGGACTGCAAACTGATACAATCTCTAGGAAAATAGTAAATAGACCTACCATTTGATCCAGCAATCCCACTACTGAGTGCCCATAATCCAAGTGCCCATCAATTCAAGAGTGGACTAACAAAATCTGGTGTGTATATATATATATATGTATACACACCATAGAATACTACTTAGCCATAAAAAAAGAAGTAAAACCAGGTGGCGCCTGTGGCTCAAAGGAGTAGGGCATCAACCCCATATGCCAGAGGTGGTGAGTTCAAACCCAGCCCTGGCCAAAAACTGCAAAAATAAAAATAAGAAAGAAAAGAAATAATACCTTTTGCAACAATCTGGATGGAACTGAAGACCACTCTCCTAAGTGAAGTGTTATAAGAATGGAAAAGCAAACACCACATGTATTCACTATTAAATTGGAACCAACAGATTGGCACTCATTTGCACAGACAGAAGTAAAACTCAATGGAAATCAAGCAGGTTGGAGAGGAGAGAAGGGGATGGGTGAAATCACACCTAACAGGTCAGTATTGGTGACAGACAAACTTAAACAGTACAAAAGCAACCCATGTAACCAAAACATTTGTATCCCAGGAATATTCTCAAATATAAATAAATAAATAAATCACAAGAAGCAAATCCATTTTAAGCCGATGGCTTTACATTTTCATATGTTTCCTCCAAAGCAGCTTTAGGAATCCTCCACACCCCCATGTGGTCTGTTGAGCCTATACTGATCAAGTTTTGTCATTGAAACTCCTGCCAACATCACATGCCAATGCCAAATGTTAAGTTCAGCATGGGGCCAGCAGAGTACTCAAGAGCTGCCAAATCCACCACACTTCCTGCTAATCTCAGAACCAGTACAAGAGACTCTCCATTCTTACATTTGTGGCCAGAGCTACTTGAGCTAGGATGATTTGGTTTGGAGCTGAGAGAGGCTGTGCAGGGCGGTGGAACCTGCAGCCTTAAGGCCAGCTGTCCTTGTAGGTCCTTAAGTGCAGCCTTTTCATGGAATCCAAATTTTACAGAACAAATCCTTTTATTCTTATTAATACAATTTTGTTCATCTTTCATATTTTTACTTTATTTTTAAAATGTACATATTTAAAATACCAAAGAATAAAATAAGTTTTAACGAAATAATCCTCCCAGATGGACCAGCACAATCAGAACATTAGTGAGCCATGAAGGCTAAATTGACGGCTGCTATGCTCGTGGTTTAGTTCTAACTTCCCCCATCTGACTAGCACCCCTACTGCATGAGGCAGGTTGGAGAGAGTTTATGGGGGTCAGGTATGCAAGTCTGCTGTCACTTTTGACAACGGTGCACTGTGTTTCTGTTTGAAGTGGAATTTGTGAACAGTTGCCCAGCTTGACAGTATTTTTAATTCTGTCCGCTTAGCAGCCCATCATGTCAAAGAAGACAAAGAACACCGAAGGAAGAAAACAGATATTTTAAGGAGGACTGGGAATTGCAATATTATCTTGTTTCTGCTAAAGATAAAATGATTTACTTGCTTTGTGATACTGCAATATCAACATTAAAGAAAGTCAGTGCTCATCCCCATTGTAACACTCATAAGGACCACAAATATTTTAAATTAGAGGGAGAGGCATGAAAGGTTATATCACAGAAATGAAAAGATGAAAAGCACACATAATCCTTTCAAGCAGCAATAAGACCTGGAAATAATGCCACTGAAGCAATTCATAAAGAAGCTTATATATTCAGGAAAAAAGGGAAGCCATTCAGTGCTGTAGAAATTGTGAAAGAATGCATTGTCAAAGTTGCAGGGTGCTTAGACCCCAATAACACTTCAAAGCACAAACAACTGCCTCTTTCAAAGAGAACCATAACTGATCAGTAGCTTGAAATAACCTTCAAAGTAACAGAACTTCATGCACTACTTCAATCATTTGGGATAAATCAACTGATACTACTGACTGGGCACAGGTTTTATACGTTATTTGAGTTATAACAAAAGATTTTCTTTGCTACAAAGAGTTACTCACTTTGAGCACTCTTGGGAACAGAACACAAAGAATAGACACCTTCAATGATTTTCAAGATAAATGCTATGACGTTGGACTGAATTTAGTAAATTTAGTGAGTGTACGTACAGACGATGCACCTTCCATGACAGGGAACCATGAAAGGGTTTGCTGCACAGATAAAAAAAGTGTTGACAGATGCAGGTATTCTTACTTCTTTTCATTTATCTTGATTTTAAGTGACATTTTGCAACAAGTTATAATTATTGTTAGTGTATTCTCCAAATGCAACAAAGCATCATCAGTTTCATCATCAGTTTCTCACTAAAGTTGAATGACGATGTATTCGTTGTGGATTTGCCGTATCCTTCTAAAGTGCATTGGCTCTCCCAGGGACAGGCATTACTCAAACTTTTATCTCTGTGAGAACAGGTAGTTAAATGTTGTGAAGAGCAGAAGCAGCGATGTGAATTACTGAAAGTCTATTTCTGTAGGCATGCGGCATTTCCGTGTGATGTCCTGTCAAATCGAAGGACCTGAATATTTCTTTGCAAGGTAAAACTAAGTCTGTGTGTGAAATGTGGCAAAAATCCAAGCATTTCGTAAAAAAATTATGTATTTTTTAAACTCTTCTCCTGCAAAAGGAAATTTTAGATGAACCTTTTCTCCAGGTAGCAAAGGTCACTGATGAGCAGGATGATACACGTGAATCGTTTGAAGAATATTCAGCTGTTACGGACCAGTTAATTGGAGAATACAATGAAGGGTTCACTGACTTTCAGAATCATGGCATCATACTCAGATTAGCATTTCAGCCTCACCTAGTTGTTATCACCAAGGCACCTACAGAACTACAGATGGAATGGATTAGCTCTCAGTGGATGGCATTTTAAAGCTATTGTTTGATGCTAAGACAGATCCACCTGAAATATGAAAAAATGCAATGGAGTTCCCACACCTTCGACAACATGCCTGAAAAATGCTTTCTCACTTTTTAGCCACTTATTTCTGTGAATCTATCTTCTCCCATACAACCCAAATCAAGACTCTTTCATGGTCACAAATGACTGATATATTCATCTAGAGCAGCAGTTCTCAGCCTGTGTGTTCTCACCCCTTTGTAACAATGAAAATACATGGTGGCATTAGGAAGGTTGAGAACCACTGTTCCAGAGGACCAGCTGAAACTGTGGACCTCCATGCTGCAATCAAATATTCAAATGCTTTCAACAAAAAGCTGACGCAATAAAGTCCTTAAAAGGTTAGTAAACTTTACCTTAACAAATAGTTTTTATTTTTTGAAAATTTCAAGTACATAGCAGTTATATATTTTATAAAATAACTTAAACTTTTAGGTATATCTAAAGGAAATTTCTTGAATGCATCCTTATTTGATTACAGCTAAATTAATGTGGCCTTTCATTATGAAAAGTTTCTCCACCCTGGGCTGTGGAATGCCTTCTCACACCACTCTCTAAGGGGCTAGTTGGGTAGCCTCCCACCCTCATCCCTACCCACACACCCCAAGGGGACAGGCATTTATTATGAAGAGAACACTGCACTTACTTCCCACCTCTCATTTCCTGCTTTTTGTAAAAGCTTCTAAAATAGATTTTGGATTGTATAGTTTTCCTATAATGCTGTTTTTGCAAACTGTAATTATGTGTGCTTAGTGTTTGAAAAATAACCTTGCTCAAAGAGAAGGAATAAAATGTGCCTATTTAATATAACCTATATTAATGGGATCACCTGGAGCCAAACAGAAGGAGATGGAGAGGGGACACGTGGACCTTCAACACTTGGTCTTCTGGAAAAGAGTCCTAACAAACACAAACAGCCAGACTTCCATAGAGTTTTGCCAATCGGTGCTCCCAGAGCTTCCTTCATTAGACAGGGCAATTCAGGAATGTAGCACATACACAGGTGTGCACACCCGTGCACACACACACATACACAACACTTCAAGGGACATAAGAATGAGTTATTGGTCTAACTAGACTACCAATCTTACTTCTGCTTTACCCCAGGATGAGTCTGAGGCTTTCATAGTACTGTGGGAAATAGAAAATACTCTTCTAGTTCAAAAGCAAGAGGGAGCTTGCGGTAAGGTGAGCTGGGTAGGGGTGCAGCACAAAACTCAAAATAGAAACAGTCTTCTTCAGCACAGAAAGAAAGCCAACCTGCACCCTTCCCAGGCTGAAGAAGCCACTATCCAGAACAGTAATTCAGTCACATTTGAGTACATTTGGAGCTTTCTGGCAGAAGTGATTTGTAAGCTGAAGTAAAAAGAATCCAGTTAGGAACAGACAGGATTGAAGATAATAGGTGTGAAGGCACTTGGCAAAGTAAAGGATTATACAAAGGTGACAGGTCACTGTTATTTGTGTATGTTTGCTAAGAATAGGACAAAATATTTCTTCTCAGTGTATGTTCTTGATCCAATGAAGGCCAGTCACGTCAGGGGGAGGACAGCATCGAGTCTGGAGCCAGAGGTGAGTAAAGTGCATCTCTGCCGCTGATGCACCTTTAGCTACCAACACGACCCACTCCTCTCTGGGAAATGGGGCAGAGTCCTAGGCTGGGGGTGGGTCATGTTGGTGACAGTGCCCCATGCTCAAAGACAGCTACTGTTTAGTGAACTCTTATTTTGTGCCAAACACCTCATTGAACAGTTTGTGTCCCTTCTCTAATTGTCACAAGAAACCTACATGGTAAGAATTTCTGTTTTCCACTTACCATGAAGATGTGGAGGCACCACAAGGTCACATGACATGTTCTAAATTATAGGATTTTCGGGCACAAACACAAACCCAGGGATTCCAGTCCTGGGTTCAGTTCACTCTCTACCAATTTTTTCTCAATTAATAATGGTTGAATCCCAAATAGGTTGTCCATCTTTTGAAGGCAGGTTGCCTTCCCAGAACATCTGTTGCAATGCTGGCTGCCAGTAAATATTTACTAAAATTGAAATGTTACAGCTCTGCAGAAGGTCCTTGCTGGCCAGCTCAGGGCTCCCTGACAGCTGTTTTGTGAGCTCCATGTGACTCCTTGATCCTGGTGGGTGACCTCTGCACAAGGGGACTCAGAGGCCATCACACATGTAGTTTCCAAGGGCAATGATAGATCAGCTAATTTCACCCATTCCCACCCTGTAAAGAAGGAGCCAGATCTGGTACCCACCCAGTGGTCAGGCAGGTGTCTGAGGCCCTGGGGGCATCATCCACCCCTGCTAAAGGAGTGTAGTTTGAGCTTGTCTCAACACTCCTGCAAAATCACTGAAGAAGTAGCATTTGAGAGAGCATGGCTATCAGCTTTGTTAATCTTGGCATGTTTCTGAAAGCTTGATGTAAAGACTGTATTGAAGGAAACACTGTTCCAGCCAGCAACTTCCAAATGAAAACTACTAAAGTGTACACAGTGGAAAATGCACCCAGCATTCAAATTAAGGCTTCTTAGCATCATGTTTCTTCATTCTTAAAGACAGATGCACAGGGCTTGATTTGACATGATACCCAAACACAACTGAACTATAATTTAGGGAGCTGAAATTATCTTTGAGTCAACAATAAATTAATACCGTGGTAAATTTTCTTTAAGACAACTTCTTCACATGCCAGAGAAAATAATATTCTGGTTTTCAATTAAATGAAATATGAGATTGAATTTTCCCTGGAGAGCTAATTGGTGGATTCGGTGAAGCTCCTTTCTCATGTAACCGCTTATCCGCAGGTTCTCTCTTCCTTCGCTGATCGCTTTATTGCAAGCCTTTTCATACATTGTTGCTCTATGAAAGTGCCTAGTTTAGAGTTTATTCCTATGAGGTATCCATAATTCTGGAGAAAGAGAATTGTTACTCTGCCATTCAAAACCTAAGAATAGATGAAGAAGCAGGAGACACCAAATTGTGTTGACAAGCATGGGAGGCTGCCTGGTGGCTCCCCTTCTACACCGTAACTGGCCAATACAATTTGACACCATGCTTTGAATCAAACCAACCCCTACCTCTATATTGATAGTTTAATTTTTCAGGGACTGTTTGCCAGGTCAAATTGCTGTATGAATTGGAACTCATGCCCCATGGCATCTCCAGCCTCTACCTTGGAGTACCAACCAACTTTCTTTGGCTCGATTCTCTACCTGCTCACATAAGATCTTGGACTTCTAGCAAAGTTGCCTCTGGAAGTACACAGGGGAGGCCTCTGTGTTCAAGAAATGGGTAGTAGGGTGCAGCCTTTGACATGGAGGCCATGATCTACCTCTCTCCCACTCCTGTCCTCCTAAAAGCCCCCTCAGTCCCCTTCTGCTGCCATTGCTGCTGGGTTCAGAGGATCTGTGGTGCAGGTTGCTGGGTGCCCAGAATATGTAGAGTGAATGTTCCTGTCCTCATATAGAAATGCACACACCTGATGCTCATATTCTTAGACTCCTAGACTTTAGAATTTCTCTCTGCCAGGTCTGCAGTCCTAGAAATTTGAAGAATGAAACCATAGACCAGGTGAATAAATGAAAGGAAAGATTTTATTGAAAGACAAAGAGAGAGGTAAGTGAAAGAGGGGGAATAAAACCTCCAGTAGTAGAGGGGGGCCCAAATAGGCAGCCCATCTGGGCCTTCTGTCTAGAGGTTTATAGACTGCTTTTCCTATCCTGCAGGCAGAGGGTTTGGGGGAGATGTAACGTATGTCTGGAATATGTCACAACTGTTTGGTTCCAGGGGATTGGGCAGAAGTTCATTTTAAAACTTCCATCTTGCAGAGGAAAATGGTTCCACCTGAGGCATGCTTCTCTGCTCCAGGAGAAGCAGTCGTGTGTATATGAGCATGTTTGTTCAGAGAGTGCAGCCTGCAGAGAATCAGTTTGTGCCCAGAGATAGGGTCGGGACCTAAGCCTGCTCAGTCCTAGAAAAATGGGGGTCTCTATCCAGGCCTGAGTGGGGGAACCCTGTATCACCAGGCTTTCACGCCAGTTTCTTCGCCTGCTCCTGGTCCAGAAATCAGGACAAATTCCCTCAGCCACATGCAGAGGGCCATTACAGTTCACATCTTATGAATTGACTCCTCTCACCCCCCCCCACCAGCTCACTACACAAGTCTACCAAGTCTACTCTCACAGAGGACTTGGTAGTCCATACTTTTGTTTTGTTAGTTAACGTGACTCATTTTATACCAATAGTTTTGTTTTCAAAATCTGAGCAAATAAGCTGTAAATATATAAATGAAGAAGCAAGAGGTTTTTTTCTTACAGTAGAAAGTTCAACAAATAAATGTAAAAGGAACAATAGATTGAGAAAACCACACTTGTCAACCACCACCATGAAAATAGATTGAGGCTAGAGCCATCAATGGATATTAAAACTACCGGGTAAACTTTGGAGAAGTATATTTATAATCTCAAAGTTTCACCCCATACCATGCTTATTAATTACAAACTAAAGTAACATTATTTTACAAATTAACGTTACCATGGAGAAATTTAGCAGACACTACCTTAGCAAAAGGGGCAACGTTAGCATCACTAGTATTGAGATGAGGGGACAGCGGGTACCTCCTGACAGGCTGCGCTGAGGAGAGCACAGCACCCCTCGTGTGTTGGAACTGCTGAAAGCACTCGACCTGACTGCAATCACAAGAGAGCAGCAAACCCAATGAAGGGACGTTTTTAATAGTTGGCCTGGCTGTACTATAAAAAAAGTCAACACCAAAAATAGGAAAAGAGGCTCAGTAACAGTAAACTCCACCTCAAAGAAGACTAAAGAGATGCAACGTTCTAGGTACCAAAAAGTTTGGAGATCACTTCTACAAAGGACATTATTAGGAAAATTGATGAAATCTGAATAAAGTCTATAGATTACAAAGTCACACCCTATCCGTCTTATCAATTATCAACGTATATGGTGTGAGGGAAATGGATAAACAGACTACAATACAATGTTAACATATGGGGCATTTGATGAAGGTTTTGTACTATTTTTGTATCTTCACTATAAATTGGAAATTATATCAAAGTTAAATTTTAAATTATATCTCAAAGTGGTTTGATTTGCATTTCTCTGATGATCAGGGATGATGAGCATTTTTTCATGTGTTTGTTGGCCATTTGTCTGTCTTTTGGGGAAAGGATTCTGTTCACGTAGTTGCCCATTGATCGATGAGGTTGTTTGCTCTTTTCTTGTTGATTTGCTTGAGTCCTTTGCATTTTCTGATCACTAGCCCTTTATCCAATTCATAACATGTGAAATATCTTTCCCATTCTGAAGGTTATTTATCTGTTTTGTTGACTGTGTCCTTAGCTGTGCAGAAGCTTTTCAACTTGATCAAGTCCAGTTCATTTATTTTTGTTATTGCTGCAATTGCCAATAGGGTCTTCTTCATGAATTTTTTCCCAAGGCCAATATTGTTAAGAGCTTTCCCCACCTTTCCCGTAAGGTATTTATCATTCCATGTCTTAGATTTAAATCTTTCATCTAGCATGAGTTAACTTTTGTAAGTGGTGAGAGGTGTGAATCTTGTTTCAGTCCTTCACATGTGCCTAGCCAGTTCTCCCTGCCCCATTTATTAAATAGGGATTTTTTGCCCCAGTGTAAGCTTTTGTTTGGTTTGTCAAAGATCAGATAAGAGGTTGGTTTCATCTTTAGGTTCTTGATTCTGTTCCCTAAACCTATGTCTCTATTTTTATGCCGGTATCATGCTGTTTTAATTACTATAGACTTATAGTATAATCTGAAGTCTTATAATGTGATGCCTCCAGATTTTTTTTTATTTCATAGAACTGTGTTGTCTTTTCAGAGTTTTTCTGGTTCTGTATGAATCAAAAAACTATGCTTTCAAAGTATGACGGTGATGTATGGATGGGATCTACATTAAATCTGTAGATCACTTTGGGCAGTATAGACATTTTAACAATATTATTCTCCCCAGCCATGAGCATGGTATGTTCTCCTATTTGTTAATGTCTTCTGCTATTTCTTATCTCAGAGTTTCATAGTTCTCTCTACATAGATCCTTTGTATTTCATTTTCTTTGAAGCTACTGACAAGGGTATTATGTCTTTGATCTGGTCTTGGCTTAACTGTTATTAGTATATAAGAAGGCTACTAATTTGTAGATGTTGATTTTATATCCTGAGATGTTACTGTATTTCTTGATCACTTCTAGGAGTAAGAATAGTTCACATCACAAGGTCCCAAAGCCGCAACTTTAGCCTGGATGCAGAGAGAGGGGTACACGGATGCACTGTTGGTGGGACTGCAAACTAGTACAGCCTTTTTGGAAAGAAGTATGTAGAATCCTCACAGACCTAATAGTAGACCTCCCATTTGACTCTACAGTCCCATTACTAGGTATCTACCCAGAAGAAAAGGAAATAATTGTACCATAAGGACATTTGTACTTGAATGTTTATAGCAGCTCAATTCACAAATGCAAAGATATGGGAACAATCTAAGTGCCCACTAACCCATAAGTGGATTAATAAACTCTGGTATATGTATAACACATAATAATACTCAGCCATAAAAAAGATGGAGACTTGGCAACTTTTCTATTTACCTGGATGGATTTGGAGAATATTCTAAGTATTTCAAAAATAGAAAAGCAAGCAAGCATCCCATGTACTCAGTACTAATCCAAAAATGGTAGACCAATAACCATAGACCCACAAAAGAGACAAACACAATTAAATTCAAGAAAGAGAGAAGGAAGAGAGGGCTCAATTGTTCCCACCTATTGGGTACAATATGGGGGCATATGGCACACTTCCTGGGTGAAGGACTCAACTGCAACTCAAGACTTTAGACTTTACCTTACAAATGCAAATAATGTAACCTAAATATACATACCCACATACTAACCCATAATTTAAAATATTAAATTAAAAAAATATATGGGCTATTCTTCAGGAGTTTGAGGTTGCTGTGAGCTGTGACACCACAGCACTCTACCCAGAGCAACATGGTGAGACTCTGTCTCAAAAAAAAAAAATCTGGGCTATTCTTTGAGGTCTCTGAAGACATATTTATTTGCTGTCAAACCAGGGTGATGGGAGAAATGGTTGCTATTTACCAAGCAATGGTGAAGTCTGGTTTTCTTGGACATGAAAGCACACCTGGCTTCCCAGTCATATGTATGCAGAGAAGCATCATGTGACCTGAATTTGAACCAGTGCTAAGCCTTTTTTGTGGCTTCTTCAAAATATCTTAGGAAAAATTGGTGAGTGTGAACAGGGAGGGGGAATGGAGATGGGGGTAGATAGTGACTGTATTTCTAAAAGAACACATACCCTGCACACCCCTATCTGGGCTCACATAGCATGTTCTTCTTGGCTTCTGAGAAGAAGAAATGAGAAGGTCAGGACCATGTGCTCCATCTCTCTGGATTTCTCTGAGCCTATTCACTGACAGCTGAGCTAGGGATTCAGGCCTGAGGAGCTGATTTCTTATGTCCCTAAAAATAATTCAGAAGTTGCCTGGAGCTACTGACACTTCAGACACCCTGAGGGCTCTCCTGCTGGCATCAGGAATCTCAGAGAAATCTAATTAAATGCTCTTCATCTTTGCTCTCTGAGAGCACAGACTAGTGGCGAGCAAGCAAGATTGATCTAGTTCAGCCTGAGTGTCTCCCAATGAGCTAGGATAGATTTGGGGTGGCCTCAAATCTCAGTGAGGGAGCAGGGGAGGTGGGACGCCCATGTGAGGCTGGGTTCCCTGAGGCTAGTTTCCAGGAAGGACAGGGCCCTCTTTCCCTTTCATGCCAGGGACCAATACTCACTGGGTACCTACTGTGTGCCTGGCATTGTGCCTGCCACTGTAATAAATAATCTCACTTAGTCCTCACAACAACCTATGTGGGACCTCTTATTTGTACCATTTTAAAGCTCAGGATACTGAAGCTAAGAGAGGCAAACCAATTTACCAAATCTCCTTTGAGAGACTGCAAGAACAATTAAGAAGCTTCTCCCCAAACGAGGAAACCAAATATAACCACATGAAATATTAAATAGTAATGAAAGAGTCCTCTTGGAAAAGGCTTTCTCCATATGCAGTCTTTCGTCCATCACCTCATCCAGTCTCAAGGCTCCAACCATCCCCTCCATAGGGGAGCAGACACCTAGCTCTCGGTCCAGCCTCTCTCCTGACCCACATAAACTCCTTACCTTTAGCTGTCAGCCTGACATGTCCTCTCGGATACCCTGTCTGGAGTTTACACCCAACCTGGCCAAGATGAGCTCATTGTCTCTTGTCTCTTCTTCCCAAA